>CAUZXS010000982.1:0-50000 GCA_963585895.1 Sepioteuthis lessoniana
CTTTAATAGAAGAGGTCCGATAACTCAACCGTTTCTCACCCACCCCAGTTTCTCTTGAATCAATTTTTCATAATTTTATAATCTCACTTGTCAGGGTCCTGACAACAGGAATATCCTTTGCATATTAGTGCTGTCACCATTTTATAGGTCATGCTAGGAATTAATTACATTTTGGCAAAAGACACACGACACATGCGATGGGCAGAAAAGATATCCTTTTCGGTCCACGATGACAACTTTTCTGCTTCGGTGACAATCTCTGCTTTCATTCCATTTCACAACGCCGTGTTATTGCAGAAAAAGACTATTATATTTCCTTGCACAAGTCGATTTCGAATATTATATTTGACTTAGTTCAAGTAGAGAAATTGGAAATTTCGAGAATATCCAGTTCAATTATTACTACAGTTCTTGTGCGAGATCTCACCAGACAGGAACGTCATTTTGTTAGCACCTATCTAGAAAAGAAAATTAATGAATTGCCAGCTTCGCAACTTTAGTTTTTATGAAAACCAGCAAAGAGTTAGCCATAGCTTCAACACCAAAGCATCGGGTGATAATAATAATAATAATAATAATAATAATAATAATAATAATAATAATTACCCGACCCCTCCGCTCGGGTAGGATATGACACAAGGTCAATTTTTAAGCGGAGTTTAACAGGTTTAATTCATAATTTTTCCTTCTCCTAGACTAGTTGCCTCACCAAGGCTGAAGAACCAAGTCTGCCCTACTTTTTACCCATAGGTGGAGGGAGAATAACTGGATTCATACCTTTCCCAAGGGTATTAGTGCTATGTGAAATGCAGTCAGTCTCGTCCAGAATAATAATAATGATAATAATAATAATCGACTATACAAACAAATGGTATATGCACAACCCAGCACCTGTCCTAGAAAATACCACGCATAAACTCCTATAGGACTTTAACATACAAACGGATCACCTAATCTCGGCCAGAAGACCGGACTTAATAATAATCAACAAAAAAAAAGAGAACTTGCAAAATAGTCGACTTTGCTGTCCTGACTGAACACAGAATAAAATTGAAAGAAAGTGAAAAGAAGAATAAGTACCGCGACTTACTGTCACTCAGACCCCAGTGAAAAACGATCAGCTAACACTGATGTGAAAAACTCTGAAAGAGTAAATAATAATAATAATAATAATAATAATAAAGACTGTTAACTAACACTCATGTGAAAAACTCTCAATGAGTAAAATAATAATAATAATTAAAGAGGAATAGACCAGATGCACTGGTTAAAGATGATAAAACTAAAACATGCCGTCTAATTGATATTGAACAGCCGATTGGGGCTATAGAATACACCGACTGCGAACGTGCAGAGCGGTAAGACCTACCCCCAACAACGAAGGTCCTGAAGACACTAAACAATCTGATGGTGAGGCTTAAGTAATGCTGGGGCTTTGGGGAATGCAGAGTATCCCTTCACTGTCATTGCTACCAGGTCCACTCTGGCCTGGAATGGTAGTACCTGAAAGGGTCCTATCTATGGGTCAAATAGAACGATTTGACATTCAAACTGTGTACAAACAAATGACATCTTAAATTGAATTGTTTGAAATAAAACTGTTTGATCATCTGACTATAGGTAAACAAATGACTGATGTTTTATTGATTTGTTTCTGATACATTGCAATCATCATCATCATCATGTCGTGCTGGCAGCACGGATATCCCTGACCCTCTCTCGCCACTTTTCCCTATCGTTCATCGCCTCTGGCAGGTCTTCTGGACATCATCCCGTATCCTTACATAGTTGCTGAATGTATGTTCGTGCTGGTCGTCCTATTTTTGCTCGGCTATGTGTGGGGGTCCATAAGAGTACATCACTTATGAGTTCGTCCCTGCTTCTCCAGCAGTGTCCTGCACGTCTGGTTCGTCTAACTTGAATAGTTTTCGTGATAGGAGGCAGTTGGCCGTACAGTTGGTGTCTTTTGGGGTGTTGCCGCCAGGACTTGTTCAATATTGCTCGCAACATTCTTGTGTAATTGCCGTCTAGCTTCTTCTCCAGCCGTTTTGTTAGAGTCCATGTAGTGCCTTCATATAGCAGTATCGATGCAAAAAAAAAAAATACATAGCAATACTTAGAACGATTTATCTGTGTGCAAACGAATAAGTAATGTTGAATAGGATTATTAATGTTAAAATGCAATACTCTTTGAATGTATGCCTAAATTGCGTTAAACCATTTGACTGTGTGTAAAAAATGCGTTCAGCCTTGTTTAAAAATATTATCAACACAATATATTTACAGATTATGTCTATTTAAAATCCTCATATCTATATTTATAAACAGGATTTGGCATTAAATAACCAACAATGGTTGCTATACCATAACACCCTACCAAACCAAACTCAATCTTATTGATATGTCAGAGCCATGAGATTACAACATGTCCATATTTACCTACCCCTCCGCTCGGGTAGGATATGACACAAGGTCAATTTCTAAGCGGAGTTTAACAGGTTTCAATTCAGAGTTTTCCTTCTCTTAGAATAGTTGCCTCACCAAGGCTGAAGAACCAGTATATCCTACTATTTACCCATAGCTGGACGGAAATAATTGGATTCATACCCTTCCCAAAGATGCTTTGTGAAATGCAATCAGTCTCGTCCAGGATTTGAACTCGTGTCGCCGTGTCAATTTCCTACGACGATAACCATTACACCAGAGGCACCTTCCAAAGAGATTACAACATATCAGTCAAAGAATAATCATAAAATAAGTAAATATAAAAACCTGAAAATAGAAACTGAAAAAGATGGGGCGCCTTAAACTACCACCGTGCCAGTAATAATGGTAGCCCTGGATATGATCGAGAAAACGACAAACAAACACATTTTCAACATACCTGGCAATCCCATTCTGTATGGAATACAAAAAAAAACTGCTTCTTGCGGAACCGTTCATCTCCTTAGGAGATTACAGTCAATAGCACTGAACAATATCAGTCAAAAGAGGCAACAAAACGCATAGACACGTTGAATACATATAATCACTACCTTCCCTCAAGCTAGGTCTTGGGTAAGGATTCAGAGAAGGATCGTAAGAAAGCAAAAATAAAGAAAATGGATACCATCAAACAAGTTGAGATAGACAAAAAAAATGAGAAATCTTCTCGAAACCAAGCTCTGCAATAGAAATCTCATAAAAAGGATAAAGATTAGACCAGTCCCATATATATGATACCCAGGGGCCATTCTTAAACTGGATAAGGGAGAGACTCAGACAAATAGACCAAAAGACAAGAAAGTTGATGAATATTCAAATGGCTTTACATCCAGATGGTGACAAAGACTGTATTTGTCAAGAAAAGGAGGAAGAGAACTCGCCATCATTGTGGGTTGAGAAGATATATCAATTCGAAGACTCGAGAACTACATAAAAAAAAAGACAAAGAAAGATTAATCACACTGTCAAATGAGAGCATTGGAAACATAAATACCTTAAAAACCAGGGAATACACTAAAAACATAAATACACTCAAAATCAGGAAGCAGAAATGGGAAGGAAAACAACTGTATGGATATTTCAAGCGACAAAAAGGAGAGATTGCATACGAGAAGATACAGACATAGATACAAAAGAGAAAGCTCAAGACAGAAACAATATCTCTTCTAAAAGCAGTACTAAATAAAGCCATAAGGACTAGCTATATTAGTAATTTACAAAGCGCTTTAATTTGATGTGGCACAAGGCCGAATGAATGGGGCGCCCAATGAGACTAGAACTCACTCGTGTAGGTCTGCTTGTCTAGCTTGCTAACCGTTACACCACCAGGGGTGCCCAAGGACTAGCTATATTAAAGAGAAAATCAATAATAAACCAGAAAATAACTAGTGTCGGTAATGCGGAGAAAGAGATGAAGCGATTAATCACGTAGTTCCATAGATCAAGGGAGCCTGAAGTATCCTTTGATAGCCATTACTCCCAGGTTGACTCTGATAGAAAGTGGTTGTACCTGTTAGATTACCAAATATGGAGCAAATAGGCTTGACTTCTTTGTTTAATAACATATCAACCTTCCTCTGTTATAATATGTCAAAGCTATCCTTGTAGAAGAACAGTAGCGGTATTATTTAACACATAGTTGAGGAGATAAGAAGGTTCGTGCTCTTTCCAGACATGTAAGTCTGAAAGGAAATGTAACGGCACGACAGTTCGAACTCGCTTAGTACAATATCGTATACCAAGACATTTACCACTTCATCACGCGAACTCCTCCAATGGTTCAAATTAGATCTGTTTTTAGATTAGTTGTATTCGATAAGACTGTGTCAAAAAAAAGAAAAAATCTTCAAGAAACATTTGCTCAGATAATGTCAATATAAAAGTACAATGAACATGATTCCCTTTGCTCTAGGCTTAAAATAAGTCACAACAAGTTGACATACCATTAAGAATAATCAATCAGTCCATCTCTTTACATTACATAGACTTTTGCAGATCACCTGCAATACAATTCGTACTTCTTTTTTATTCTCTGCGATACTTCTGAGCAAATAACAGAATTTTGCAATATCTTTGAAGTTTAAAATTGGCAGTACGAAGGATCTTCTGTGCCGAGTCGAATACTTCAATAAATGTTCCTTGAAACTGAAAATTCACAAAGGCTTTTCCGTAAGACGTTTTTTTTTTGTTGATTATTTTATTTGATTCATTGATATTTTCTTATGCGGTATAAGATGGTATAAAGTGGGAAAAGAGTAGTATTCGTCAGAAAAGGCTGTGAAAGGTGGAGATGTTTTCCTGTCTGCTGTTGTTGTGCGTTAAACTCTTCTCTTTGCCGACAGGAAAAGGGGGGAATCATTATAGTCATGATATTGAGTCGAGGTTGGAAAAACAAATAAATGACGAACAGAAGAAGAAGAAGAAGAAGAACTAAACAGAGAAAAACAGGAGTAGACAAAATTTTGTGAACCAATATAAAGTTGACAAGAAGAAGAAGAAGAAGAAGAAGAAGAAGAAGAAGAAGAAGAAGAAGAAGAAGAAGAAGAAGTCTCCGTTGGGAAGTGGCTAACGTGCTAGACTGCAACATCGTAGTAAGGGAGTTCGAACTCCAGTCCCGTTATTACGTTCTCTTCCAGACAAATACTCTCAGGAAAGATATGGTACCTCTGATTCCCCCAGCTATGTGTTAAATAGTAATGCACTACCGTCCCTCAAGAAGGATGGCTAGAGGCATCAAATAACCCATGAAGTCGGATATGTTATTAAACAAAGAAGAAGAAAATAACCATATTTACCAACCTCTTCGCTCGGGCAGGATATGACACAAGGTCAATTTTTAAGCGGAGTTTAACAGGTTTGAATTCAGAGTTTTCCTTCTCCTAGACCAGTTGCCACACCAAGGCTTAAGAACTCAGTCTGCCCTACTATTTACTCATAGCTGGAAGGAGAATAATTGGATTCATACATTTCCCAAGGGTATTAGTGCTATGTCAAATGCAATCAGTCTCGTCCGGGATTTGAACTCGTGTCGGCGTGTCCATTTCCTACGACGATAACCATTATACCACGGGCACCTCCATAGAAGAAGAAGATAACAAGCCATGAAGGAGAAAAATTTTGATGCGAGAAAAAGAAAGATAATCGCAGAATAAGTACAAAAAGAAGTTAATATTAAAAAATAAACTTGATTAAAGTTGAAAACGTTGGAAAAATTAAAGGCAAAAATTTCGACCCCACCAACCCGCAAAAAAAAAGAGCACAAAAAACAGCGAGAATAAAAAAAGCAGAAACAATAAGAAAAGAAAAATCTAGAAAAAAAAATGAGAAATCAGAAGAAAAAAGGGAAAAAAAACAGGAAAAGGAAAAAGAAAGAAAAAAGTGGCCATGTAAAAAGGAAAAAGAAAAGAAAGAAAGAAAGAAAGAAAGAAAGAAAGACCATCGTATAATAAAAAGATTAAGAAAGATTAAGAGAGGAAAAAAGTAAAATACATGAAAAAATTGAAAAGACACGTAAAAGTAAAAAAAAAAGGAAATAGAGAAGAAGAAAGAAAGGAAAAGTGTTCTATGTATAAAGGCAAAAAGAGAAAGAAAGAAAGAAAGAAAGAAAGAAAATCTCATAACAAAATATTAAGAGAGAAAAAAGAGTAAAATTGATGAAAAAATTGGAAAGACACCTAAAAGTAAGAAAAAAAGAAGAAAAAAATTTAAAAAAAAGAATAAAGTGACCTATGTATAAAAGTAAAAAGGGAAAAGCAAAGAAAGAAAGAAAGAAAGAAAGAAAGAAAGAAAAACCATCTCATAACAAAAAAAGAAGAAAAAAGAGTAAAATTGACGAAAAAATTGAAAAGATACATAAAAGTAGGAAAAAAGAAGAAAAAATGGAAAAGAAAAACGAAAGAAAAAAGTGGCCTACGTATAAAAGTAAAAAGTGAAAAACAAAGAAAGAAAGAAAGAAAGAAAGAAAGAAAGAAAGAAAGACCATCTCAAAATAAAAAAATTTGAGAGAAGAAAAAAGAGTAAAATTGATGAAAAAATTGAAAAGACACATAAAAGTAGGAAAAAAAGAAAAGAAAAAAAAAGAAAAGAACAGCATATAATTGAAATCTCATAAAGGTCCCAAAAGATATTAAAAATGTTAATCTGAAAAGGATTATAAAAACAACACAGAAAAGACGAAGAGTGAATGCAGACAAAGGAAAAGAACTTGACACTGGGATGAAAAGGTGAATGGTAGAAGAAAAATACAATTAACGACTAGGGGAGACAAGACAGGAAGTAGATTTTGCTGGCCGGAACAGCGTGCCCACTTGGCTGCTTATGAGACAAAATGGCCGAGGATTTGATGTGACACGTCATGAGGTTCGTCTTTACATCTACTTTCTGCATCTTCGATACATAGAAAAAAAAAAGTGTTACGGGGATGATATACATGGTGGAGACATAGATAGATAGATAGATAGATAGATAGATAGATAGATATTAACTGAAGATGATATGAGTAGATAGATAGCTGAATAGATAGATATGAACAGAAATAGATAGATAGATAGATAAATATGAACTGAAGATGATATGAATAGATAGATAGATAGATAGATCTTTATATATATATATATATATATATATATAATGAACATAAGTGGTTAGACAAATAAGAACATTTTTTATTCTGTTTATTTTTCAATCTTAGCCAGTCTCCAGAAAAAAATTTTGTAAAAAAAAATTTTTTTTTAAAAATTTTTGGTAATCTTTTCAACGGAGATGATATGCTAGAAGAAAAGTAAGGAAATATCTAGCGTATCCAATGGCTTAAAAATAATTTTCAGCCGGCAAATGGATATGCTATACGCCTCCACCCCTATATATATATAAAACATACAAAGGTTTAAAGTTAGATATGATTCAAATATTAAACATGACGAACATACCAGTATAGCCATCCGTACGTTTGTAATCAAGCGAAACGGGTGCAAAGCGCAAATTTCTTTATAAAGATGAGGGTAGGGTGTGTACTCTTCTTATCGGCTAACCTTGACGATAAAAGGTTCGAGTACTTGCCGTTAGGGAGCGGGAAAATTACATAGCACAAAACAATCGAGGAGCCGGCCTGGGAATTCCGGACCCAAGTCGGGATTGTTGTCGGAGCCGATATGGTTTGCCACAACAAGAAATCGGCAATGCAGACGGTACACCAATGAAGATCATCCCTGGGGGATCAGAAAATGTATTCTTTGAGTATATATATATATATATATATATACATACATACATACATTTAATTTTCATCATACAACGTGTGAAAGCATGTTCAATACCCTGCCCTCATCAGCCGCCAACCAGGGGTGATAACACAGTTTCGATAGCTCAAGACGGTACTGCCACTCCTGGCACAACTAAGCAGCTTTTGCCACAGGACAGGGTATTTAAAAGAATCACACACACACACACACACACACACATACACACATACACACACAGACACACACACACACACACATATATATATATATATATATATATACGCCTGATCAATTAAGAGCAAAGACTACATAGGGCGTTCATCATTTTTGTTTGCAGTTTTTGATTTAAAAAAACAACGCGTTTACTTTCGGCCGTTGATGTTATTACACGTCTATATATATATATATATATATGTGTGTGTGTGTGTGTGTGTGTGTGTGTGTGTGTGTGTTGCGAAATACCAAATGGTCTTTGGAATAGAAATGAAGCTCCCATTCATAGTTGATATGCAACAACCCGAAATCAGCAATGAAGACAATACATCACTGAAGATTATTCTTGAGGCACATGAGAATGTATTCTTTGACTATATATATATATATATGTGTGTGTGTGTGTGTGTGTGTGTGTATTATTTATTATATACATATATATATATATATAATAAAAAATAAGTGGAAAAGAGGATATATCAGACATAACGGGTTTTTGGACACACTAAACTCCTTTTAAGTGTCTGCTTTATTCACCTTTCAACTTATTTTTATCATCTTTTCAGATTCACCAAAATCTATCATTTCACTATATATATATATATATATCATCCTTGTCACGTCACGCCATCAGCACAGATCACCCTGACCTTCTCACGCCACCCTTCTCTATCGTCCATCGCTTCCGGCAGGTTCTCAAGGTAAAATCCCGTATCGGCACTGAGCTGTTGTATGTAGGTTCTAGCCGGTCGTCCTACCTTTGCTCGTCCATGTGAGGGGGTCCACAGGAATACGTCATATATGAGTTCGTCCCTACTTCTCCAATAGTGTCTCCCATTCATAATATATTTCTCTCTTCGTAAATACAGTATTAGTCTCGATATTTTTGGAAAGCACCTTAAGATGTTAAGGACATCTTTTCCTGCTTCGAATATGGTATTTTCTCTTCTTATGAGTCATTCATTTGTATATTCTCTGAATGATCATCTATTGAAGCCATAGTTTTCTATGTTTTGCCAAGTGTGTCACGACTGTACACGACTGGGTGAATCCTTGAGGTGTAGTGGCTAATGTGCAGGACTGCAACATCATAGTAAGCAAGTTCGAACACCAGTTGTGCTATTACGTTCACATTTGGATTACTAACCTCGGGACAGTAGAATACACCGACTTCATCACTGCAGAGGAGTAAGACTCCAACAACGTGGTCCAGTCGGCTGGAGCTGCAAAATACAACAACTGTATCACTGCATAATGGTAATATTCCCACAACGAGTGTCCTAAATATGACACTAAACAATCTAATCGGTGAGCCTCCAGTAATACTGGAGCTTTGGGGAATGCAGAGTACTTTTCATGCGGAGTGGTAGCATCTGATAGGGTCCAATCAATGGGTCAAATAGAACTAAACTGTGTCCTTATGCTAAATTGAATTATTTGAAATAGAACTGTTTTTGATAATTAAACTGTGTACTTATGCTTAGCTGAATTGTTTGAAATAGAATTGTTTTTAGTGGTCTGAATTCCTGAGACGAAGCTTGAGGATTTTTATCATTCAGGGTTACTTACCACTTATACCCAGTTATGGTTAATGGAATCGGAACAAGCGACTTGTTTTCCTAACATCAAGATGGTAACCAGGACATCTCTGTTGGTGTAATGGTTAGGAAGCTTAGCTAGCAAACCTACAAGAGTGAGTACGAGTCTTATTGGGTGCCCCTTTCGTATGACCTTGTGCCTCATCTAAGCTAAAGGCTAAGTAAATTATATGAAGAACGCAGCCATGGTGATTCGATGTGTTAAACTGCAGGCAGCCATAATAGTTTCGACGATGATCCTATTTACCCAACCCCTCCGCCCGGGCAGGATATGACATAAGGTCAATTTTTTAAGCGGAGTTTAGCAGGTTTGAATTCAGAGTTTTCCTTCTCCTAGACTACTTGCCTCACCAAGGCTGAAGAACCTAGTCTACCCTACTATTTACCCATAGCTGGAGGGAGAGTAATTGGATTCATACCTTTCCCAAGGGTATTAGTGCTATGTGAAAAGCAATCAATCAGGTCCAGGAATTGAACTCGTACCGCCGTGTCCATATCCTGTGACGATAACCATTACGGGCACGATGATAAAATTGGAAGAAACAGGGTTCAATGAAAATGAAAGACAAGCAAATAGACAGACAGACAGATAGACAGAAAAAAGTACTAAGAGAATTATTAAATAAGATATTGGTGGATGTGGTTATGGGGGGGGGGGGCTGCGAAAAAGGCGGGATAAGGACTAAAAGAAAAACCTGGTGGCGAATAGTAAAAGTAAGAAAGAATTGATAAAGCAGTAAGAAAAGATAATGTCTTTCTTTTTTTATTTTTAAAGTAAAAAGAAAAAAAGAAAAACAGGAGAAAAATAATGAAGAAGTAAATTAAGAACGAAATAAACTGCATAGAATAATTTTAGTCGCGAACAAAGCGAGAAAAGGAGGCGAATAAAAGTTGGAAAAAAAAAAAGAGGTATCAAATAGATATTTAGAAAGGGACAAAGATGGATGAGTGAAGAAAGAAAAAATAGCATGTAAAGATTAAAGAGAAGAAAAACCGGGGAAAGAAAAAAGAGAAGAATTATTTCTTTCATTAACGGAAAAATAACAGAATTTATCAGCTGGTTGTGTTTGATGGCATATCAAGCCTTGTAGGTTCTTTAATGCTAAATCCTGTTTATTCCTAAATATATATATATATATATATATATATATGATTTGTAAATACACACACACACACACACACACACACACACACACACACACACACATGTACATATATCATCATCATCATGTCGTGCCACAGGCACGAATATCCCTGACCCTCTCTCACCACTTCTCCCTATCGTTCATCGCCTCTGGCAGGTCTTCAGGGCTACATCCCGTATCCTCACATTGCTGCTGTATGTATGTTCGAGCGGATCGTCCTGCTTTTGCCCAGCCATATGTGGGGGTCCATAGGAGTACATCACTTATGAGCTCATCCTTGCTTCTCCAGCAGTATCCTGCATGTCTGGTTCGTCTAACTTGGATAGTTTTCGTGATGGGAGGCAGGTGGCCGTATTGTTGGTGCCTTGTGGAGTGTTGCCGCCAGGACTTGTTCAATATTGCTCGCAGCATTCTTATGTAATTGCCGTCTAGCTTCTTCTCCAGCCGTTTGGTTAGCGGTCAAGTAGTGTATCCATACAGCAGTATCGATACCACCGCTGCTTGGAAGAAACTGCGTTTCATTTTATCGATCCGGTCTGATTTCCATATGATCGATAGCCTATCGATAGCTGTATATACATATATATATATATATATATATATATAATTTGTAAATAATTTGTAAATGTATGCATGTGTGTAAGTGTGTTGTATAAAGAAACCAATACAAACTGACTTTTTATAGACCTTATGTTTCTCCTTAACTTGTTTAAAAATTTACCTTTCATCACGTGACCTTTTTTTAATATTTTTCTTTATTCGTTCAGACCAACATTTTAGATTCATTATTACCACCCTGAAGATGACCTAAAACACGTTCTACCTCAAATTTTCGTAATGCCTACCATCACGAAAACTATCCAAGTTAGACACTGCTGGAGAAGCAAGGACGAGCTCATAAGTGATGTACTCGTATGGACCACCGCATATGGCCAAGCAAAAGCAGAACGACCAGCTCGAACATACATACAGCAGCTATGTGAGGATACGGGATGTAGCCCTGAAGACCTGCCAGAGGCGATGAACGATTGGGAGAAGTGGTGAGAGAGGGTCAGGGAAATCCGTGCTAGCGGCATAACATGATGATGATGATGATGATATCTTGAATGATCTTATCGAAACGCATCGGTAGACCAAGATTAATATTAATTATTTTTTCTCATCCATTTATATGTATGTTTCTTTACACCGCATATCTGTCTGATGAAACTTCCTACCTTTTTCAAATATATATATATATATATATATATATATATATATATATATATATATATGATTTGTAAACGAATAGTAGGTAACATCGGTTTTAAACGATCTCGGGTTCATTCGTGGTTTTGAATATTGCTATCTAAACGTAAAAGTTCTATCATTCAGTGTTTTCAGACTATTGTCTTCATCTTTATTGTTTTATTCAAAACACTTTGGCCGATAAATCCTTCGGCCTTCTTCAGGTGTTTCCTGTCGAACTCGGGAGCCTACACAGAACTTCGAACTACGTCCTTTATTTCAGCTCTGGAGGTTGCTTGCTGATTCCGTTAACCATAGCCGGGTATAAGTGTTAGGTATTCCTGTACTGATACTTGCCTCTAGTCAGGATTGAACCGGAAACTCAAGATGATTATTTCTTTTAGAAGTTTAGGGAACCAACGCCTATAACTGTTACGTTATGTGTCCTGCTGAAGAGGTCGGAGTGAATTTTTAGGACTTATTAGTTTAATGTTCTTACATCACTGATTACTACTATTTTTTTTAACTGAACTCATATTCCATTTTTTTAAAATCTAACCTTCTTGATTATTGGTCCCTACATGGTGCCTTCAATAGGTTTCCAGACTTTTTTTTGTACAGGCAGTTAAAATTGTCATAGACTCTTGACAATTCAGTATGTTATTGCTATACATCTTATGAGATGACTGACTTCAGGTTCAAATGAACAGCTACAGCAGCAATTGGAATACACCCTACTAAATCCTGATTGTCACACCTGGTGAATGTCAAAAATGCAATCCGGACGTGAGGACACTTTAAAAGAACGATATACAATAAAATTGTTTTAAACTTAGAAAAAAATGCCACAGTGACGTATGGAATGATTCAGACTGCTTTTGGAGCATCTTGCATGAATCGAGCATCAGTTTTTGAGTGGCATAAGAGATTCAAAGAAGGCAGAGAGTCCGTGAGGGATGATAAGAGGTGTGGGAGGAGTAAGGATCTCAATACACCAGAGTTGATTGGCCAAAGGCTTAGGGTTAGGGTTACTATGTTGAGGTTTTAAACGAGTTCAGCAAGTGGTTCCGTCGGAAGAGGGCAGCACTCTTCAAATCAGGTCAGTGGCATTTCCACCAGGACAATACGCCAGTCCACATATCCATCCTTGTCACAGACTATTTGACCACGATGGGCATCAAGACAGTTCCTCAGCCTTATGAGACAAATGATGAGATGAAAGAGGATGTGACGAGGGCCATTGACACGCTCACACAAGAGGACTTTCATGGGGCCTTCCAGAAGTTGTTAGAATGGTACGACAAGTGCATTGCAGCCGGAGGAGATTACTTCGAAGGAGATTAGGGTTTTGTGTGTACTATCAATAAAAGTGCCCATCCGAAAAAGTCTGGAAACTTATTTAATGATCCTCGTATATTGGATTCATTTCTATATTTTGTCTATTCAACAGGTCACTGTTCATTCTGAAAAGAGAAAATCGTTGCGAATTTAAGAATATAGATGACGCTAATAATCTGAAAACCGTTAATAATAAAAATCATCAAGCTTCATCTCAGAAATTCAGACAACAAAAAGTTTTATTTGCATAAATTTCAATAGTTTCAAGTTTTGCTATCTAACACGAATGAACATAATTCATTTGTTTGTACCCATGTAAATTTTTTGGTTGGTTGGTTGGGTTTTATGGCATATCAACCTTTGTAGGTTATTTAACGCCAAATACATTTTCATGAAAATAGTTCTATTTCAAACAATCCAGTTTAGCAGAAGTACGCAGTTTAAACGTGAAAAACATTTCTATTTCACGGTATTCAGACTAGTCAAGTAGTTCTACAGTTAAATTTCAAAACTGTTCTAAATTAAACAATTCAGTTTAGTGTTAGTACAGTTTCAATGTCACAAAAGAGTTCCATTTCAAATCATTCAGTTTAGCATAAGCACGCTGTTTAAATGTAAGTACGGTTTAATTGACAAAAACATTTCTATTTCAAGCTATTCAGTTTAGTCAAACAGTTCAGTTTTGCATAAGTATGCCGTTAGTTCTATCTAACCCATAGATAGGGCCCTATCAGGTGCTACCACTCCGGGCCAGAGTGGACCAGGGAGCAATAGCAATAAAGGGGTACTCCGCATTCCCCAAAGCTTCAGCATCACCGGAACCTCACAATCAGATTGTTTAGTGTCATATAAAGGACACTCGTTGTGGGAGTCTTACCCCTCTGCAGAGGTGCATTCAGTGTATTCTACAGCTCCGGTAAACCAAGCACTTTTACGTACTACAAATACTTCAATTTAACATTAAATATTTGTTTCATTAATTGTAAAGATTAAATATTTCTATGGGACCCTAGCAGGTACAACCACTCCGGGTCAGAGTGGACCTGGTAGTAAAGGCAATGAAGGAGTACAACACATCTCCCAAAAGCTCTCGGACAGGAGCCTCACGATTAGATGCAGTTTAGTGTCATATCCAGGACACGTTGGTGAGGAGAATGTTTCCCCTTCAGCTGAAAATCATTTAGCATAATCTCTAGGTTAAACAGCTAATGAGAAAATGAAAACTGTTCATAAAGAAAGAAAATAACAATGAGTGACAGAAGGATAAGAGAAAGGTAAAGAAAGTTAGATTAAAAGAGGATATAAAAGTAACATTTTTTAATAAGGAAAAAATAACACCAGAATGGAAAATGAAAAAGATTTACAATAGAGAAAAAAATCAGGAAAATGAATCGATTCAAACCAAGTTGAGATTGAAAGAATGAAGAAAAAACATAGGGCACCTCGGGTAGTTTAATGGTTAGACTACCAAAACTGCAAGAGTGAGTTCGAGTCTCATTGGGTGCCCCATTCAATCGGCCTTCTGCCACATAGAAGCAAAGAGCTTTGAAAATTACAATGAGGAAAAAACCAGAAAAAAATAGACTGTATAGAACAGTTTTAGGTAAATCACTACGGCGTAGAGACTAATGTTAGGGACAACGATATCGAATTCCAATCAAGATATAGTATTCACTTTTTGACTAATACCCTTGAGAAAGGTTATGAAACCCCTTATCCTCCCACTCTTATTGGTTACATCGTACAACAACTGATCTTATTCAAGGATGGCTTCAGCATTAAATAACCAATTAAGTTTGACGTGCCATTACACAAGGAAACCAAACCAATCCATAGAATAGTTTTAATGGTGCGAATAAAAAAAAAGGAAAAAAATGTTGGAAAAGAAAAAAAAATATGGACGAAAAAAAAAAGATGTTAAACATTAAGAAATAGATATTCCAAGAAGTAATAAAGGATAAAAGAGGTGCCTGTAGTGTAATGGTTATCGTCGTAGGAAATGGACACGGCGACATCAGTTCAAATCGTGGACGAAACTAATTGCATTTCACATAGCACTAATGGCCTTGGGAAAGGTATGAATCCAATTATTCTCCCTCCAGCTATGGGTAAATAGTAGGGCAGACTAGTTTCTTTAGCCTTGGTGAAGCAACTCATCTAGGAGAAGGAAAACTCTTCATTCAAACCTGTAAAACTCCGCTTAAAAATTGACCGTGTGTCATATCCTGCCCGAGCGGAGGGGTTGGGTAAATATGAATAAAGGATAAAAGAGGGGAATTATTTATTTCGTAAACGAAATGATGCTGCAAATTAGCACAGAAGGGGTTAAATCTAGGCGTGACTGGTTATGAAAGTTGTTCCACTGGGAATTGAACAAAAGATTGAATTTTGTCCATATTACCAAATGGTATATGTGTTGTATAGCCATGACCAACTATACAAACACATAATACATATACATCTACATATGCATGCAGAATCATAACGACGACACAATAAAGACGAGCGACACAGTTCTTTAAAAAAATATACCTCTCAATTTATTGAAAGGGTTGTGTGTGAGAGGAAGTTAGAGACCGAACAGAATTGCAACATATTGACCCCCACTCTATTGGCCATAACAGCGTTTCTTTCCCGTTCTCGTGGGCTGCTCAACCGGGGGCCTAGGGGCCCAGCCTCTCTGGGACATGTTCCTCAATCCAGCATCTTCTCTCCAATTGGTCTCCAACTCGTCTGATCCCCAACTGATTGAATTTCCTGTGCACTGAGTTATATAATAGTTCAACACCCACCTTCTTCTTGTGGGCGTCACAAATCGCACTCATTCAACCCGTCCATGGTCAAGGTTATATTCTGATATTCCTCGACCAGATGCACCTGTTATTTACACAAGTGCATTTCCTTATTTGACAGCCCGGCTGGGTCGTAGGTCAGTATACAACATATGCACAAACCAGAATCCACCCAAGAAAATGAGATGCGTCAAATTCTTAGGATTGTAGAGATACAAATGGATCACCTGATCTCGGCCAGAAGACGAGATCTCGTTCTAATTAACAAAAAAAAAGAACTTCTTTTTTGGATTTTGCCGTCCCAGCCGGCCACTAACTAAATATAAAAGACAGCGAAAAGAGACACAAATACTTGGACCTTGCCAGAGATCTAAAAGAACTGTGGGATATGTTGGCGACGGTAGTACCAGTTGTAATTGGTGCACTTGGAACGGTTCTCACACGCTTGAAAAAGATGATTTGAACAGTCGGAAATCGGGGAAGAATCGAGACCATTTAGACTACAAGATCGGTCAGAATACTGGGAAAGGTTCTGGAGATCTGAAAAGAATTGCTTTCGCTCAGACTCCCGTGAAAGACCACCAGCGTTAGCTAGTGGAAAAACACATAACAAAAGAGAAAACATGAAATTATTCACAAAGAAAGAAGAAGAAAATGTCATAAGTGACAGAAGGAAAAAGGAAAGATATTAAAGATATGTACACTGAGATTAAAGAAGGGAAATAAAAGAAATGAGAAAAAAGGTAATTATTTCATTCATTAACGAAAAAAAAAAACGAAGAGAGAATAAAAAAAGGTAACAAAAAACTAATCGACGGAGATGAAGGTGAGATCGAGACGTAGTGGGGGTTGATTCAAGGGATTGAAGGGGGTGATGAGGTTAGATTGATACGAGGGGAAAGTGCGAAGTATTACATGAATTGTCTTTCTTTTAAAAAAAAAAAGTCAAAGAAAGTGAAAAAAAAAAAAATTGACTAGAAAGTTCGAAATATAGGAAAGAGATAGTTTGGTTGTATAGTACAAATTTAATAGTGGACAAAACGAGGAAAAGAGACTTATAAGAAAAAAAAAATAGACATCAAATAAGATGTTGAGAATATAAAAAAAAATGATAGACTGACAGAAGGAAAAGAAAAAGATGTTAAAGTTAGGAAAATCTTAAAGAAAGAAAATAAAAGAGAGAAGAAGAGATAAGAATTATTTCTTTCATCGACAAGTAAATAAATAAATAAATAAAATAACGGAAGAAAAAGCAAAAGAAAAAATTCATAAAAGAAAGAAAAATACGTAAAAAAGAAAAGACGCTGACGAAGGTGAGATTGAAACGAAGGTAGATGAGAAGGTTGGGGTTTGACCAAAAAAGAATAAGCGAGGGGATTCAAGGGGATGGGAGTGGGTGTAAGATGGATAGAGATACGAGAGGGGAGGGTGAAAATTCTCATATGAAACGTGTGTATGAACACGATGAATCTAATGTTATTGATCTGCTTTGGGCACAATAAAATGATGGAAGTGTAATCTAACACTCATTCCGCGAGAGCTGTTAAAAAAAATTGCCTAATCTGTTATGGTAAGCTTGGCTGAACTTCAGACAGAGAAAGGCTTGAAAGAATAGGAGACGGAATTTCAATGAAAGACGAAGAAGAAAAGGATGAAAGACAAGAAATAAAAAGAGAGAGTGGGAGAAGAAAAAGAAAGTTTATAAAAAGACAGAGACATGGCAATAAAAAGAAAGAAAGAAAGAAAGAAGGAAAGAAGATTGAAATGAATCTGGAAAATGAAAAAAAGAATGTAAAAATAAATGAAGAGTGAAGGAAGAAATAAATAAATAAATAAATAAATAAATAAATAAAGAAAGAAAGAAGATTGAAATGAATCTGGAAAATGAAAAAAAAGAATGTAAAAATAAATGAAGAGTGAAGGAAGAAATAAGTAAATAAATAAATAAATAAAGAAAGAAAGAAAGAAAGAAAGAAAGAAGGAAAGAAGATTGAAATGAATCTGGAAAATGAAAAAAAGAATGTAAAAATAAATGAAGAGTGAAGGAAGAAATAAATAAATAAATAAAGAAAGAAAGAAAGAAAGAAAGAAGGAAAGAAGATTGAAATGAATCTGGAAAATGAAAAAAAAGAATGTTAAAATAAATGAAGAGTGAAGGAAGAAATAGATAAATAAATAAATAAAGAAAGAAAGAAAGAAAGAAAGAAAGAAAGAAAGAAAGAAGATTAAAATGAATCTGGAAAATGAAAAAAAGAATGTCAAAATAAATGAAGAGTGAAGGAAGAAATAAGTAAATAAATAAATAAATAAAGAAAGAAAGAAAGAAAGAAAGAAAGAAGGAAAGAAGATTGAAATGAATCTGGAAAATGAAAAAAAGAATGTAAAAATAAATGAAGAGTGAAGGAAGAAATAAATAAATAAATAAAGAAAGAAAGAAAGAAAGAAAGAAGGAAAGAAGATTGAAATGAATCTGGAAAATGAAAAAAAAGAATGTTAAAATAAATGAAGAGTGAAGGAAGAAATAGATAAATAAATAAATAAATAAAGAAAGAAAGAAAGAAAGAAAGAAAGAAAGAAAGAAGATTAAAATGAATCTGGAAAATGAAAAAAAGAATGTCAAAATAAATGAAGAGTGAAGAAAGAAAGAAAGAAAGAAAGAAATGAAACTGGAAAATAAAAAAAGGAACGTAAATAGTAAATGAAGAAAGAAAGAAAGAAAGAAAAAAGAAGGAAAGAAGGAAAGATGCTCATGGAAGAAAGAGAAAAGATTACAAAGAAAAGTGAAGGAGTAAAAAAAAAGATGGTTGAAAGAGAAAAGGAATGAATTGTAAAGAAAGAAGCGACTATAGACCAGAAAAGAGAGTGAGAAAGAGAAGAGAAGAAAAATTGAGTAAGTTAAGAGATGAACGAGAGAAGGAAAGCAAAAACTCTAGGACGGAAGGAAGAAAAATGATAGGAAAAAGTAGATTAAAAAAAAACAACAACTAGCAAACGCTAAAACCAGGAAGAAGGAAAAATATCGGCAAAATAAACGAAAAGGAAAGGAAGGAAGAATATAATGGGAGACATCAATGAAGAAGATAAGATTATAAATAAAAAGTGAAACGGTAAAGTAACAGGAGGAAGAAAAAAAGAATCAGTTAGATTCACATTCAAAGATGTAGAAGGAAGGAAGGAAGGAAGGAAGGAAGGAAGGAAGGAAGGGAAAGTGAAAACGGGAAGAGGAGGAAGAAAAGAATGGTAGAAAATGTGAATATATGAAAGAGAGAGAGAGAGAGAGAGAGAGAGAGAGCTGAAAACCTATGATGGAAGGAAGAAAAGAGGGAATGAAAAAAGAAAAAAAGGAGTTGATTAAAATGAAAGGCAAAACGAGAAAGAAAGAGGCAGTGGAGACAAAATGTTGTTTCAAGGATGAAAACAAAAAACGATCTAGAATAAGAACGTGTAAGAAAAGAGGGGCCAGAGAAAATGAATGAGTTGTTTTTTAAAAAAGACGAAGGAGGAATTAAATGAAGGAGGAAGGAGAAAGCTGGAAAGGGGATAAATGAATACAGACAAGAAGAAAAGAGAGTGAGAAAAGGAAGAAAAGTGTGATGGCGAATTAGAAAAGATGGGGAATGCGGAGTACCATCGCTCCCTGGTCTCCTCTGGCCCGGACTGGTAGCACTTCATAGGGTCTTATCAATGGGTCAAATTGGACTAAACTGTGTTCTTAAGCTAAACAATTGTTTAAAATAGAACTGTTTTGACATTTAACTGTGTGCAAGCAAAAAATTCTTCTACTAAGCTGAACTGTATGAAACTTTTATCAAAATGATTTAATTCGGTGTTAAATGACACAAAAAGGATTGATACACTATAAAACAAAACAACTATCAACCAAGGAACCAAGCAACCAATCAATCTTTAGAATTAACAATTTTGGCAAAAATCTTTCTTAATTTTCTTAACAATCATCATCATCATCATTATGTTGTGCTGTTAAAACGGATTTCCTTGACCCGCTCCCGCCACTCGTCTCTATCGTCCATTGCACCTGACAGGTCTTCCAGGCTACATCCCGCATTGGCACAAAGCTGTTGTATATAGGTTCTAGCCGGTCGTCCAACCTTTGCTTGTCCATGTGAAAGGGTCCACAGGCGTACATCGCTTCGTCCTTACTTCTCCTGCGGTGTCACGCATGCCCGGTTTTTCTAACTTGAATAGATTCTGTGATGGGTGGTAGGTGACTGTACAGCTGCTGTTTTGTGGGGTGTTCCCTAAGAAACTTTTATCGCTGTAATAACGCTCTATAAACAACCGAAGCTTTTTCTCTATAGGTTTAATTAGCCTCCATGTGGTGCATCTATATAGCAGTATCGACACGACCACTGTTTGGAAAAAACTGCGTTTTATTTTGTGCGTTTATCAGAGAGGCGACATCTCCACGCTAAAGGGTGGCCCTCTGAAACTAGTGGAAAAGTTCATCTACCCCAGAAGCAGCGTCTCATCGACCGAGAATGGCATCAACACTCGACTAGCAAAGACATGTAGGTTATTTAATACCAAATCATCTTTATATATATTAGATATATATGATTTGTAAACATAACTCAACAAAGTTAAATAGTTCCAAGTATTGCTATGTATCCCCAACAATACAATTAAATATCAATCATTTGTTTACACACAGTTAAATGACCAGTTCTATTTATAACTATTTAATTTATCATAAGTCATTTGTTTGCTCCCTGTTTAAATCTTGAACAGTTTTATTTAACCCATAGATAGGACAATATCAGGTTTGGTTTGTTGAGTTTTATGGCATAACAACCTTTGTAGGTTATTTAACGCCAAATCCATTTTTATGTAAATTATCTGTTCTATTTAAAACAATTCAGTTTAGCATAAGTACACAGTTTAATTGTCAAAAACATTTCCATTTTAAACTATTCAAGCAGTTATATGTAACAATTCAGTTAAGTGTAAATACAGTTAAAATGTCGAAAAACAGTTCCATTTCAAATAATCCAGTTAAGCATAAGCATGCAGTTTAAATGTAAGTACGGTTTAATTGGCAAAATCATTTCTATTTCAAGCTATTCAGTTTACTCAAACAATTCACTTTAGCATAAGTATGCTGTTAGTTCTATAGATAGGGCTCTATCAGGTGCTACCACTTCGGGGGCAAAGGTGGACCTGGGAGCGATGGCAATGAAGGGGTACTCCGCATTCCTCAAAGCTCACCATTAGATTGTTTGGTGTCATATCCAGGACACTCGTTAGGGGGGTCTTACCCCTCTGCAGAGGTGCAGTCAGTGTATTCTACAGCCCCAGCTGACTGGAAAAACAATATCAGTTGCTACCACTCCAAGCCAAAGTGAACCTCGGATTGATGGAAATGAAGGGCTACTCCACAATGCCAACAAGTCCAGCGTTACTGAAGCCTCATAATCAGATTATTTTGTGTCACATCCAGGACAATAGTTCGAGGGTTGTTACCCCCTTTGTAGAGATGCAATCGGTATATCTTACAGCTCCAGCAGAATGGGGTATAATAATGCTTAAAAGAGCTTCTTGCAAAAAAATTCAAAAATTACTCAACCTAAGCATATGCAAATTCGTAAAAGTGAACACTGAAATAATATCACTACGTGATTCACTTCATAGGTTGACTGATCATTCAGTCGCTACCCAAGATCCGAAAGTAAAAAGCGGTTCAAAGTAATAAGTTTCCAGCCCAGTCGACTGGAATTGTAAAATAAACTGACTGCATCTCTGCAGAGAAGTAAAAAAACACACCCCAACTAAAGTCCTGAGTAGGACACTAAACTGCATCTGATGATATGGAGCTTTCGAGAATGTGGCGTACCCCTTCATTGCCATTACTCCCTGGTCCACTCGGACCTGGAGTTAGGGTACCATCTATGGGTCAGATAGAACAAGTGTCCTAGGTATGACACTAAACTTCATCTATGGATGTGGCTTAGGTGATAGAAATTTGAAGAATGTGGAATACTTCTTAATTGCCATTTCTACCAGATCCACTCTGATCTGGAGTTTGGGTCCTATCTAAAATAGAACTAGTGTCCTGGGTATAAACCTAAACTTCATCTGATGCTGAGACATCAGTTTTGAAGCTTTGAAGAAAGTCAAGTACCTCTTAATTACTTTGACTTCCAGGTCCACTCTAAATACAAGTTTAGTACCTTGCAGGGGCCCATCTGGGAAAAATAGAAATATATAATCATTTTCTAAACTTAAAGCCGTTTTATGGTGTAACATATTGACCCCGGCCAATCTGTCTAAATAGGAAATGCATCTGTGTAAATAACAGGTGCATCCGGTCGAGGAATATCAGGATATAACCTTGACCGTGGACAGGTTGAATTGAGTGCAATTTGTGACGCCCACAAGAAGAAGGTGGTGTCGAACAATTATATAACCCGGGTGAAGACAGGAAGTCAAATCAGTTGGAGAGAAGATGCTGGAATGAGGAACATGTCCCAGAGAGGCTGGGCCCCCAGGCCCCCGGTTGAGCATCCTAGGAGAACGGGAAAGAAACGCTGATATGGCCATAAGAGTGGGGGTCAATATGTTGCAGTTCTGTTCGGTCTCCAGCTCACCTCTCACACAGTAAAACCTTTAGTAACCCTTTGGAACTCTTTCAATAAAGTGAGAGGTATATTTTTCTTAAGAACTGTGTCGCTCGTCTTTATTGTGTCGTTGTTATGATTCTGCATGCATCTGCATATGAGTATGTATAGTGGTCATGGCTATGCAACAATTGTACAAATAAAGATCTAATATTAAATTGAATTACATATAGCTACGTTCGTTGTACATCATAGTGCTAGAAATAAGCATCCCGAATTCTTGAATTGTTTGAGATACATAAAAAATGCCTGATTAAGATTGTCTCTACCTGATGTTAAATTGAATCATTAGATTTGGTTTGGTTTCTTTGTTTAATGGCATATCAACTCTTTTTTAGGTTATTTAATGCCAAAGCCATTCTCCTAGGAGAACAGTCGTGGTACTATTTAACCCATAGGTGGGAGGATAAGGGGGTTCATACCTTTCCCAAGAGTATTTTCCCGAAAGTGAACGTAATAGCGCGACAGGAGTACGAACTCGCGTACTACGATTCCGCAGTCCATCGCTTTAACCATTACACCACGAGGACACCCCTTGAATCATTAGAATCATATAGCAAATATTAAAACCATTTAACTGTATGGTTTTATCTTATGGCATTTCAACCACTGTAGGTTATTTAATACCAAATCCATTTTTATACATATAAACAGTTCTATGTGAAACAATTGTTGAGAATAGTTTTTGTTTACACACAGTTAAATGTCAAAACAGTTCTATTTCAAACAATTTGACCCATAGATAGGATACTATCAGGTGCTACCACTCCGGGCTAGAGTGGACCTGGTAACGATGGCAATAAATGGCTACTCACAATCAGATTGCTTATTGTCATATCTAGGACATTCTCACCCCTCTGCAGAGATGCAGTCGGTGTATTCGATACTCCCAGCCGATTGGTCCACGTTAACGGTGTGCAAATAAAAGTACTAATATTAGACAGCAATAATTGATACCGTTTAACAGTGTGCAAGTAAATAAGCGCTGGCTAGTTTTTAAATAATGTTCCCTTCAAAATGTTCATTTAAATATCATATATATTCAGTATAGATTGATTTTCAGAATATTGCTTAAAATAATCTTCAGTAGTTGACATGCCATAAAACATAACCAACAAACTAATAAAAGGTTTTCTTTTTAAAGTGGCCGTAGATTAATTAGCCTACTCTGTGGTCAATTCTTTGACCACTTGGAAACATCAGATACTCTGGTTCGGATGGTCCAGTCGGGCTGAAATAACTATTTCTGATAGATCAGCCATGTTTATATGAGATGATCCTTCTCACTAGTCAGATGCTTGACCACTTGGTACAGTAAGCAACCTGAGTATTTTCAACTGAAAATAAAGTCAGTTGAAATAACCGGCTCCTGTTAGATCCCCAAAGTTAAGTAGTGATAAACCTATTCAGTTACCAAATGAGTAATCACTTGGAACTGAGGTCGGTTTACCATTTTAAGCAAAGCTTTGTACATTTTAGACTTCATTTCAAGTCATGCCGCAAATACCTATTATTAATAGATCACCAAAGGTGCAATAAGCCTGCTCAGTGGTCTGATAGTTGACCACTTGGCACTGTAAGTCAACTTGAGATCTCTGTGTTACTCAAAACAAGCTTGGTGTATTTTAGACTTATAGTAAAGTCCAAGTGAAATTAGTGGTTCTTGTTAGATTAGTAATGTTAGATGGGTGACCACTTGGCACTAAAAGAAAGCCGAGGTCTGTGTGCCACGCGAGGCAAAGCTTTGCACATTAAAGACTTGTGGTCAAGTTTTTCTGAAAGCGCTTGTTCATCTTAGAGCTACAATGTTTCAACATAGCAATCTTGGTTGTTCTATCAATATACGCAGACAACAACTTGGTTTAGTTTGGTTTTATGGCATATCAACCAATGTAGGTTATTGAATGCCAAATCCATTTTATACGTATATATTTGTAAGAATAAGTCAACAAAGTTGAATACATCCAAATTAACTTACAATTCAATTGAACATCCCTTGAATTTATTCAAGTATTGCTATTAATCGCTAACATCAGTCATTTTTTACACACAGTTAAATGATGAAACAGTTCCATTTCAAACAATTCAATTTAGCTTAGTTTATTGTTAAATAGTTCCAAGTATCGCTATGTATCACTAACAATTCAATCAAACATCAGTCACTTATTTACACACAGATGAAGGATCAAGCAGTTCTATTTCTAACAATTCAATTTAGCATATGTCATTTGTTTACACTCAGCTTAAATATCAAACAGTTTTATTTAACCCATAGTTAGGACCCTATCAGATGCTACCTCTCCAGTCAAGAGTGGACCTGGGAGTAATGGAAATAAAGTGGTACACTGTATTCCTCAAACCTCCAGCATTACTAAAACTTTACAATCAGATTGTTTAATGTCATATCTCGTTTGGGGAGTCTTACCCCTTTGCAGAGATGCATTGTATTTTTCATTCCCAGCCGACAGAGCTTACATATATCTACGTTCGTTGTACATCATAGTGCTAGAGACAAACATTCCGAATTCTCGATTTGTTTGAGACATAACAAATGCCTGATTAAGATTGTCTCTATCTGTATTGAATCGGTGGAAGAGTATGATGCGTTAAGGGCCTAATAATACTTTTTAGGTCTATATTACTATAAGTCCATCGTGAACATGATGAACGTGGCGATCTATCTGTACTTCGATTGATCGACTAATTAATTGATCGACTAATTGATTGATTTTTTCGGCATGCCAACCCATCTGGGGTTATTTTATACTGAGAAGTTAGCTAATAGTGTTCCTTGTACATTCATATGCACACATCGAATTCGTATTTACATATCGAATAAAAAGGTACCCCAAACTCACCGGGGGCCCTGTACTATGGTACCTTAATTCTGGACTGTGACTTCATAATAAGTTAGTTCGAATTCCAGTTGTATAAATACGTTCACTTTTGGACCAATAACCCAAGGATAGGCATGAACACACTTATACCTGCTAAAAGAGGTTTGATATGCCATTAAACAAAGAAACCAAGAAATTCATCAACGCTTTCCTCGGCTTTACAACAGGAGCCTCACCATCAAATAAAGTTTAGCGTCATAGGAAGTGAATATTTTCAATGACATAATTTACAATATGACTATTAAAACAAAGACTATCTTTGTTTCATTGAAAACAAATAAGATTAAGACAAATATCATTAATCATAAGATGATTAAAACAAAGACTGTTAAAACGAAGACGATTAAGACAAAGACTAATTATTTCGGCTATGACTATTAAATCTAAGACCATCTCTATTACAACGAAATCTTTCAAGATTAAGATAAGTATCATTAAGCCAGAGTCGTTTCATTCGTAGTTCATTTCTGTCTTGATAAAAACCTTTTGAAAACATCATGTGTGTATTGATAATATTAGTCGGGTAGGCCTAATTTTTAGTTAGGTACATGAAATAAACTTCTACGGGGATCATCAAATAAGTTTCCAGACTTTTTTCTTATGGACTCTTTCATGGATAGTACACACATGAAACTCAAGTCCCCTTCAAAGTAATCTCCTCCGGCTGCAGTGCACTTGTTGTACCGTTCCAACAACTTCTGGAAGGCCTCATGGATGTACTCTTGTGTGAGCGTGTCAATGACTTTCGTCATAGCCTCTTTCATCTCCTCAGTTGTCTCATAACGGTAGCTTTTGAGCTTAAGGAATAACCAAAAATCACAGGGAGCAAGGTCTGGATTATAGGGAGGCTGAGGAACTGTCTTGATGTCCATCTTGGTCAAATAGTCTGTGACAAGGATGGAGTTGTGGTCTGGTGCAATGTCCTGGTGGAAATGCCACTGACCCGATTTGAAGAGTGCTGGCCTCTTCCCTAGGAATCTCATCCTGAACACCATTAAAACCTCGACATAATAACCCCAACCCTAACCCTACCCCTTTGGCCAATCACCTCTAGTGTATTGACTTTCTTACTCCTCCCACACCTCTCATCATCCCTCACAGACTCCCTGCCTTCCTTGAATCTCTTATGCCAATCAAAAACAGATGCTCGATTCATGCATGATGCTTCAAAAGCAGTCTGAAGCAGTCCATACGTTTCTGTGGCATCATTTTTCCAAGTTGCATATTGTTCTTCTTGAGTGTCCTCACGTTCAGATTGCATTTTTGAAATTCTCCAGCAATGATAATCAGGCTTTAGTAGGATGTTTTCCAATTGCTGCTGTAGCTTTTGATTTGAACCTGAAATCATAAAAATTGGTCAGTCATTTCATTAGATGTATAGCAATAACATACTGAATTCTCAAGAGTCTACGACAATTTTAAATCCCTGTACAAAAAAAATCTGGAAACCTATTGAAGGCACCACATAAATAGAAATCTGTAATGTGCTAGTGCTGTATTATAATTCTTTGTGGGTGAATTATTATAAAACCCTTTGGGTACCACTCAATTTTCGACCTTCTTTCAACCAAACTATTAATGGGCGTAGCGAAAGACTCATCGTTTTTGTGAATGAAGATTTGATTGACATAATTTAGACTATAAATAATAAAACTAAGACTGTATTTATTGTATCAAAAACTATCATGATTAAGATAAATATTATTAAGTATGAGATGATTAAGACTAAGCTTGTTAAGATTAAGACGATTAAGACTTAAACTACTAAGACTAAAGCTAGAAAGAGTTAGACTGAAAGGATTTAGATTGTGACTATTAAATCTAAGACTATCTCTACTGAATCAAAAACTACTAAGATTTAGACAAAGATTATTCAGCCAAAGTTTATTTTAAGACTTACACTAAGTAGTAATTACTAAGCTTTTTGCTTAGATATGGCAAAAGGCCATATGAATTGGGAATCCGATGAGACTCGATCTCTTTTGTGTAGGTTTGCCAGTTTAACTTGAAAACCATTACACCACCAGAGGCGCCCACTTACACTAAGACTAAGGCTATAAAGAGTTAGATTGAAAGGATTTAGACTGTATCTATTGAATCTAAGACTACCTCTATTGAAGCAAAAACTACTAAGACAAACAAGATGATTTTAAGACTTACACTAAGACAAAGGCCACAAAGAGTTAGACTGAAAGGATTTAGACTACGGCTATTAAATCTAAGACTATCTCTCTTACTACGAAAACAATTAAAATTAAGACCAAGATAATAGGTTTTAGGCTATTCAGACAATTAAGACAAAAACAATTGGATGACGATTAAAACTAAGACTATTAATTGTAAAACTATGAAGATTAAGAACTGATTTCGACTATGTCCATGAAAACTTTGACCATAAAGATTTTTAAAGACTTAAACTCTGTCGAATATCGTGAGTAAAACTCAATGAAGAATTTAGACTCAGAATACGAAAGCTTATACTGTTAAGATTAAGACTACATTTAAAACAATTAAGACTAACACAATTAACTGACACTAAGACAAATACCGGCACATTGGCCTCGTGGGTAGAGTGTTGGCCAATGGTCTGGGAGACGTGGGTTCATTCCCAGGTTGTGTCATACCAAAGACTTTAAAAATGACACTTGATACCTCCTTGCTTAACACTCAGTAATATAAGGTACGTATCAAGGGTAAAATGGAGCAATCCTGGGAAAGAGGTACCGCCCTCTTCTACACTTCGGTGTAGTAGCTATTGAAAAGGGAGCCTTCTGGACGCCCCCGACTAAAGGGAGATAACTTTACTTTACTATAACAAATAAAAGTAAGATATTTCAGATTAAATTCAGGTACCAAACACACGCGGATGCAGACGCAGAAAGAACAATGCCCAACTCTATCACAAAAGATCACACACGCATATCCTAAAAACACACGTGAGTGCGCGCAGTACACCCCCCCACACACACACAGAACGCAAGCTTCTGCGCTCTCACTCTTGCGAATCAGTTAAACTGATACAGGGTGATAAAAATGCTACATTTATGCCTCTTCCATACTTAGCTTCATTCTGCGTTGCCCACTTCTTCATAAAGACTGTCCTCCCAATAATAACCCTTCGTCGGCCATCATCCTTCAGGGTTGTCTGCTTCTCTGGTTTCCCGCCATTTTCCTGACCACACCCCGTGTCCCTCACCGCTGACTGCAGTCAACATTATCATCGTTGTCGTCTTCCGACGTTCAGATCGACGAACCCTTCTGAACACATCCCCCATCACTTCCACATCTTTCTCTCTCTCTCTCTCTCTCTCTCTCTCTCTATTTTGATTTTCTTTCTGTTCGTTGCTTTGAGCGTTTACTGATACCAAAGACCTTTCCTTGCCTTTAACTCAGCCGCCGCCTCCGCCTCCGCCGCCGCTGCTGAACCCTATCACTTCCATTTCAGTAACCAGCCTCTTACAAAACACGCGAATAACCCTTGCCTGTTCACTTGTTCCCTTATCAAGAGCCGTCCCCTTCTTGTATCAATAAGCAATTGACCTTTTCCTCTCTACTGCCGCCATAACAAGGCCAAAAAGCCTGGTCTTTCTCTCAGAAGGGGAGAAAAATATGAACAACGTCGCCGGCTGATGGTTGATGATGGCGGTAAAACTGCTTTCGGGCGATGGTGGTTGGGGATGAATGACGACGTTGAAACTTAGGTTTCTTTCTCTTCAGTCCTATAAATCTAAGAAGTGTCAGTAAACGTGTATTCTCCATAGTTGCATCTCGTAGAAACTGACGCTCTGTCGTTGGGGCTCAGAATTCACTGACTGCACCTCCTGCCGAGAGATAAGACCCCTTAAGACTACGTGATGTTTTGGATATGAAATTAAACTGCATCTGATTGTGAATTTCAAGTATTTATAATACGAACAATATTTGAACTGATCTTTTTTACCCATAGATGGGACCATAACAGGTACGACCATTCTGGATCAGAGTGAAATTGGAAGTAATGATAACGATGGGTTAATTCCATCATTTTCAGTGCTAGAGCCTTAACAGCAGAGGAAATATATTGTCAGAACCAGGATATTATGAATGTAGGTAGCAGCCCTTTAATAATAAACATTTTATCAAAGACAGGACATTTGTTTATTTATTTATTTCTTTTTTTTATCGAAAAGTTAGCGAATGGTGTTCTGTGTACATTCATATGTACACATCGAATTTATATTTACATATCGAATACGAATTATTTTCAGACAGATCTATCTAACTGATGCCAGGGATCCTAACAAGTGCTACCTCTTAGGGTCCTAGTAAAACTGGGAGTAAGATAAATAAAGAGGTAGCCCAAACTCCCCGGGGGGACCTATACATTAGTTCTGATCAGGGACTTTAGTTCGAATTCCAGTGGTATAATTACGTTCACTTTTGGACCAATAACCTAAGGATAGGCATGAATCCACTTATACCTGTCCAGCTATGGTTTAAATAGTACCAGTACTGTTCTTCTGTAAATATGCCTTCATTATCAAATAACCAACGAAATTTGATATGCCATTAAACAAAGAAACAAAGAAATTCATCCACGCTTTCCTAGGCTCTAGAACTGGAGCCTCACCATCAAATAAAGTTTAGCGTCATAGGAAGTGAATATTTTCAATGACATAATTTACAATATGACTATTAAAACAAAGACTATCTTTGTTTCATTGAAAACAAATAAGATTAAGACAAATATCATTAATCATAAGATGATTAAGACTAAGACTGTTAAAACGTAGACGATTAAGACAAAGACTAATTATTTCGGCTATGACTATTAAATCTAAGACTATCTCTATTACAACGAAATCTTTCAAGATTAAGATAAGTATCATTAATCCAAAGACGTTTCATTCGTGATTCATTTCTGTCTTGATAAAAACCTTTTGAAAACATCATGTGTGTATTGATAATATTCGTCGGGTAGGCCTAGTTTTTAGTTAGGTACATGAAATACGAGTAAGTAGTAATTACTACGCTTTTTGCTTAGATGTGGCACAAAGCCATATGAATGGCTTTATAATTAGATAACCCACAAAGTTTGATATGCCATTAAACGAAGAAACCAAGGCTCGCGAACTTTACTCATAAAAATTTTATTAAAGACAGAAGATTTGATCACTGATATCTTTCTCGGGCTGTGAACTTTACATTTTCTTATTCATTTACAAGAGAACGAAGTGATTGAAGTTTTGGGAACTAGGATTTTCAACAACTGACGATTTTAAAAGTTTTGCTTTTGAGAATAAAAGGGCAGAGGTGGGTTCATGCCTTCCTCGAGAGCACTAGCTCTAAGTTTGGCTGTGTTTTATTACACGTCAAACTCTGTGGTCGATTTGATGCCAAATCCTGTTTATACATACGAGGTGAATGCGATAAGTTTCCAGCCTTTTTTCGTATGGGCATTCAAAATTATCCTAGACTCTTGACAATTCAGTATGTTATTGATATACATTTTATGAGATGACTGACCAATTTTTATGATTTCAGCTTCAAATGAACTGCTACAGCAGCAAATGGAATACATCATATTAAAGCCTGATTGTACCAGCTGGTGAATTTCAAAAATGCAATCTGACACTTTAGAAGAACGATATGCAATAAAATTAAGTTTTAAACTTGGAAAAAATATCACAGAAACGTATGGAAAGCTTCAGACTGCTTTTCGACCATCTTGCATGAATCGAGTATCAGTTTTTGAGTGGCATAAGAGATTCAAGGAAGGCAGGGAGTCTGTGAGGGATGACGAGAGGTGTGGGAGGAGTAAGGAAGTCAATACACCAGAATTGATTGTCCAAAGGGTTAGGGTTAGGGTTACTATGTTGAGGTTTTAAGGGATTTCAGGAGGAGATTCCTAGGGAAGAGGCCAGCACTCTTCAAATCGGGTCAGTGGCATTTCCACCAGAACAATGCACCAGTCAACAACTCCATCCTTGTCACAGACTATTTGACCAAGATAGGCATCAAGATAGTTCCTCAGCCTCCCTATAGTCCAGACCTTGCTCCCTGTGACTTTTGCTTATTCCCTAAGCTCAGAGGCTGTCGTTATGAGACAATTGAGGAGATTAAAAAGAGGCTATGACGAAGGTCATTGACACGCTCACACAAGAGGACATCTGTGGGACCTTCCAGAAGTTGTTAAAACGGTACAACAAGTGCATTGCAGCCGGAGGAGATTACTTCGAAAGGGGCTAGAGTTTCATGTGTGTACTATCAATAAAGGTGCCCATACGAAAAAAGTCTGGAAACTTATCGTATGTACCTCGTATATATCGTAAGTATGTGATTTGTTAGTGAATTGTTTGTTGTTTTAAAATGATCCGGATCAAATTTTTTTGAAGTCAATAAAATTGTTTTAAGTATGTTTTATCCAATTCTAATTATTCTACTCAATATTGGTCATTTATTTTCACTCTAATAAATCATTGAATTGTTCTATTTCCCCCATAGATGGATCAGAGTTGACCTGGGAGTAATGGCAATCAAACGGTACTACACATTCCCCACAGCATCAGAAGTACAATCAGCATATTTCGCAGAAAACTGAATGGTTTACGCGAAGTGAGTTTGATTTGGATTGATTTTATGGCATATCAACCATTAAAGGTTACTTAATGCCAGACAAAATTAAAAGGTACAAGTATTTCCATGTATTACAAACAATTTAATTAAGCATCAGTCTTTTGTTTACACACAGTTAAAGGATCAAACAGTTCTATTTCAGACAATTCAATATTGCTTAAATCATTTGTTTATATACAGTTAAATGATCAAACATTTCTATTTCTAACTATTCAATTTAGCATAAGTCAAAAAAAGTTAAATGGTCCCAAGTATTCCTACGTATTACTAACAATTCAAGTAACATCAGTCATTTGTTTACACACAGTTAAATGATCAAACCGTTTTATTTCTAACAATTCAATTTATCATAAGTCATTTGTCAGCTTAAATGTCAAACAGTTCTATTTGATCCATAGATAAAACCTTATCAGGTGCCACCACTCCAGTTCAGAGTGGACCTGAGAGCGTTCGGAATGAAGAGGTACTACACATTTCTCAAAGCTTCTACATTCCAGGAGCCTCTCCATCAGATTGTTTAATTCCTATACAGGAAAAACGTTGGGGTGGGGGTCTTACCCCTCTGCAGAGCTGCAGTAGGGGTATTTTACTGTCCCAGATGATTGGACGTTTAACGAGAAGTTAAACACCAACTCGGGTCACCGATCGCTCTGTTAATAGGGCTTAGAATATGCCCTACAGACAGAGGGATATGTCTCATCCCAAAAAGGGGGTGTTTTGTACATGACACTAAACTGCATTTGATAGTGAGGTGCCAGTCCTGAAGATATCATATTTACCCAACCCCTCCGCTCGGGCAGGATATGACACAAGGTCAATTTTTTAAACGAAGTTTAACAGGTTTGAATTCAGAGTTTTCCTTCTCCTCGACTAGTTGCCTCACCAAGACTGAAGAAATCAGTCTGCCCTACTATTTACCCATGGCTGAAGGTAGAATAATTGGATTCATACCTTTCCCAAGGTGAAATGTGAAATGCAATCAGTCTCGTCCAGGATTTGAACTTGTGTCGCCGTGTCCATTTCCTACGACGGTAATATAGGGAGTATGTCGTAGACTTTAATTGTCATTAATCCCAAAGTGGTCGTATCTCTTAGGGTTTTAACGAGGGGTCAAAGAGATCTTTTAAAGAATCATTTGTATTCTATACGAATACTTGATGCCATATATGCATATGAATTATTAGTTACTTAAAACATTATAATTACTTAAAAATTATTGGTGTTCGGTATAACGGAAACGATATGACTTGTTATATTGCCATGATATAACTCTACGTATACATATACATGCGGAAACATAGTCAATAATAATGCCGAACGAACACACTTCTTTAGAAAAATATACCTCTCACACTTTATTCGAAAGGGTTGTGTGAGAGGTGAGTTGGTGACTGAACAGACTGCAACATATTGACCCCAAGTTCCTCTGACTATAGCAGCACTTCTTTCACATTCTGCTCAACCGGGGGTCCTGAGGGCCCAAGCCCTCTGCTGGGAGCTGGTCCTCACTGCCTTGAGCTGCAACTCAAACTCCAACTAACTGATACCAACTAATTGACTTCAACTAACTCGAACTGTCTGTGGCACCGGGTTATATAATTGTTTGACATCCATTTGCTTCCTGTGGGCGTCACATCTGCACCGAATTCAACCCGTCCACAGGTCAAGATTATATCTTGATGTCTTCGACCGGATGCACCTGTTTCTTGATTGACGGCTGGGTGGAAGGTCAATATGTTACATGACTAAGGACAAGTTGTTTGTGTTTGACAAGAATACTTGGAACTATAATTATGTGCAAAATATTTGAATTCGATAGGAATACTTGGAACGATATGGTATTGAGTAAAGTTTTTGTATTAAATAGGAATACTTAAAACTATATAACTTAGCACAAATTATTCGTATTAGATAGGGATCATCATAATCATCATCTCACGCTATCAGCACGGATATCACTGACCCTTTCTCGCCACCCTTCTCTATCGTCCATGGCTTCCGGTAGGTCTTCAAGGCTTCATCCTGTATCGACAGAGAGCTGTTATATGTAGGTTCTAGCTGGTCGTCCTGCCTTTGCTCGTCCATGTGAAGGAGTGCCCAAGAGTAAGTCCCTTGTGAGCTCGTCCCTACTTCTCCAGCTGTGCCCCACATGTCTGGTTCGTCTAACTTGATAGTTTTCTTGATGGGTGGTTAGTGGCCGTATAGCTGCTGCTTTGTGGGGTGCTGCATCCAGAAATTGTTCAATATTGCTTGCAGCATTCTTGTGTAGTTTCTATCAAGCTTTTTTCTCCCGCCGTTTAGTTAGCGTCCATGTAGTGCATCCATACAGCAGTATCGACACGACTGCTACATGGAAAAAGGTGCATTTCATTTTATCAGTCAGGTCTTATTTCCATATGACCGATAGCTGTCCATGCTTATGCTAGTCGCGTGTTGATGTTTGTCTCGGTTGAAGGGACACTGCTTCCTAGGTAGGTGAACTTGTCAACTAATTTCAGAGAGCTACCGTGTAGTGTGGAGATGTCGCCTGTTTGATTAAAGCACATATATTCCGTTTTGTGTGCGTTGACATGGTGGCCTATGCCTGCAGCTGCTCGTTCCAGATTATGTAGATAGGAATACTTGAAATCATAAAACTGCGTACTAATTATTTGTATTAGATAGAAATACTTGAAACTATATAACTCAGTGCAAATTATTTGTATTAGATAGGAATACTTGAAACAATACGACTGTTTACAATTTTTTGTATTTGATAGCAATAATTTAATCTATATAACTATGAGTGAATTATTTGTATTAGATAGGAATACTTAATATATAGCATTGAATTGATTGTATTAGATAGGAATACTTTACAATTTATAACAATCCTCCCCGGGGGCAGGATTAGACACCATGTAACATACTGACCTTCGGCCCAGCCGTCAATCGAGAAACAGGTGCACCTGCTCGAAGATATCAGGGTATAACCTTGACTGTGGACGGGTTGAATTGGGTGCAGATGCGACGCTCGCAGGAAGCAGGTGGACGCGAATAATGATATAACCCGGTGCGACTGGAAGTTCAGTTAGTTGGTGTCAGTTAGTTGGAGATAAGATGCTGTAGAGAGAATCAGCACCTAGCAGAGGGCTATGGGCCCTCAGGACCCCCGATTGAGCAGCCCAGCAGAACGAGAAAGAAGTGCTGCTAAAGACAAAGGAAATGGGGGTCAATATGTTGCAGTTTATTCAGTCTCCAACTCACCTCTCACACACAACCCTTTCGCATAAAGTGTGAGAGGTGCTGATCCTAGGACTAATAACTTGAAATCATATAAATAAGTTGGCTGACCGTTGTCGAGAGCGACCCGAAAGTTCCCTTTTCAACAGCTACAACACCGAAGTATTGGTGAGAGCGCTACTCCTTTCGCTGGTTTGCTCCACTTACCCTTGATCAATACCTTAAAATTCTTAGTCTTATGCAAAGAGGCATAAAGAACAATTTTTGAGTCTGTGGTATGACTCGACCTGGAATTGAACACCAGTCTCCCGGACCATTGGTGAAAAATCTAATCATTATGTCAATGGGCCGGTTTCATATAATTGCTTGCAAAAGAAAAAAAATGGCATTGAATAACTCACAAACCAGCCCACCAACCAAGTAAAAATCGAATTTATTTGCTGTTAAATTATTTCTTTTTTTAGATCATTAGGAGTTTCATATTTTGACATTTTGAGTTAAACTATTTTTTACGCGGGTTCTCTGGTATACTGACTTTATCAGGACGATTTTTTTTTTCCTTTTATCTAATTGTATATCTCCATCTTTATTTTTCGCCGAAATAATCTCCACCAAAGCAAAATCTCATCTTTGAAAATGCCTAAATGGAATCAACCTTAACACATACTACTTCTAGACCTGTCTACCGCCAGAATCTTTTCAACTTTCTCCCGATTATTCCAAGACTAAATTCTTTCCTTATTTTTTTAACTCTTTAGCTGCACAATAAAAATGTTTCTGAATTCATCAAGGCGTTATTTGGTATCGCATCAACCACAGTCAAAATTATCAGCAACGCAGATGTTTTTGTCTCTTGTTTTTTTTTTTCTTTTCTTTAATTGAACTTAAACCGACTTTATCAAAGTTCACGACATCCAACATTCATAAATCGAATTTTATTATCGTGTCGACATGGACGTTGCTATTTGTTTTCTTGAATATCATTTCTTCCTTCAACATCTTTACTGAATTAAAATAAGATTTTAGAAGCTGGCTGATACACCTGGCAGTTAGATAATACAATAACTCTTTTTATATTACGATAACTTATTCAAGGCGAACGTAACCCAGAGTCTTTTCCTTCGCAGTGTATTAACTTAGTTTTCTTAGTTATGAGGCGCTTGGAATGTAACGGTTATCATTGCAGGAAATGGAATCGGTAATTAGAATCTACAACTGTATCGCCCGAATCATTTCAAACAGGTTTACGCTTCATCCTTGTTTACAATATCAACGCTTAAAAATCATTTTAAACAGATTGATGTATTTGATTTGATGGGTGTTAAACCGTCTGGGGTTATTTTATGCAAAGCGGTAAATTGTCGAGAAAGGTCGGATTAATTTTGATATATTTTTCAAAGATCTTTTCTGATTTTGATAGTAAATTGTCTGCAGTTGTTTTTTTGTTTTGTTTTTTATTTTTTGTTGTTTTTTTTTTTTTTTTTGCTTTAGATGTCTGGGGTCTCTTTTAAAGGGTAGGTTTGTTGGATCAAATTCAAGTTTTCTGCAACGTTTTTTTTTTTTTGTTTGTTTTTTGTATAGTTTTATTTATTTCAGGAAAGATAAAATGTTAACTCTACTGATATTTTTAAATATATCATACATTTTTTTGTGTGATATAAAAGCGTTTTCTGATAACAGTTTCTACATAACATGCAAGACAGTGCTGGAGAAGCTAGGACGAGCTCATAAGTGATGTACTCCTATGGACCCCCGCATATGGCCAAAGAAAAGCAGGATGACCAGCTCGAACATACCTACAGCAGCTATGTGAGGATACGGGATGTAACCCTGAAGACCTTCCAGAGGCGATGAATGATAGGGAGAAGTAGCGAGAGAGGGTCAGGGATATTCGTGCTAGCGGCATGACATGATGATGATGATGATTAGAATGTGTTTAACGGTATTAAATGTTTTACATCCTATCCACTCTGGTTGCTTTGGTTTTATGACATTTCAACCCTTGAGGGGTTATTTAATGCAAATCCTCTTTAAACATATTCATTAAAAATGTATGATTTGTAAATATATTTTGTTGATTATGTTTTTAAATGAGCCTAAGCTCATTCTTTTACTTTCGGCGAAAAGTTTCCCCGTATTGCTCAGAATCATTAACAATCCAATTAAAAATCAGTGACTTCTTTACACACGGTTGAATGATCAAACAGCTCAACTTCAAACAATTCAATTTAGCATAAGTCATTTGTTTGTACATTGTTTAAATTGCCCCGTAGGCTGGGACTGTAGAATACACCGACTGCTACTCTGCAGAACGGTATGACACCCCACCAACGAACGTGCTGGTTATGACACTAAACAATCTGATGGTAAGGTTCCAGTAACTCTGGACCTTTGGGGAATGCAGAGTATTTCATTGACATTGCTCCCAGGTCCACCCCCGGTAACACCTGATAGGGTCCTATCTATGGCTCAAATAGAACTTAACTGTGTACTTATGCAAAACTGAATTGTTTGAAATGGAACAGTTTTTGACATTTTAAAATGTACTTACGCTAAACTGAATTGTTTGAAATAGAACTGTTTTGACATTTAACAGTGAGCAAACAAAAACTATACTTATGCTAAACTGAATTGTTTGAATAAAAACTGTTTGACTAAACTGGATTGTTTGAAATAGAAATGTTTTTCCTATTAAATTGTGTACTTATTCTAAACTGAATTGTTTGAAATAGAACTGTTTTGACTATTAACAGTGAGCAAACAAAAACTATACTTATGCTAAACTGAATTGTTGGAAATCGAACTGTTTCTTTGTACAAAAATGGATTTGGCATTAAATAACCTAAAGATGTTGATATGTCATAAAACCCAAACAACCAAACTAACCACTGTTTAAATGTCAAACAGTCCTATTTGACCCACAGTTAGGGCCCTATGAGGTGCCATCACTCCAAGGCAGAGTGGACCCGGGAACAATGGCATTGAAGGGGTACACCCCAAAGATCCAGTATTACTGGAGCCTCACCATCAAATTGTTTAGACACTCGTTGTGGGAGGAGAGGATTCTTACCCTTCTGCAAAGATGCGGTTGGTGTATTCTACAGCTCCAGCCGACTGGGCGAGTTAGTCTTATGGGACTGATACGTTATCAGGATATAGTGACTTGTTCCTTTGAGGACTTTCTGAAACAGGGAAGCACTTTCTACTTTGTTACAATATCAGTAATTTTAGAGGCAATGTAATAATGCTGATCAAAATCCTATTAAATATTCTCAACCAAGTCGACTTGATCATTAAATGGTGAAAGCTCAGCATGACTGTTATCATCTTAGGAAGAGTCGAAGAGCAGAGTTCGAATCCTTGATGGATCAATTTGTGTTTTTCTTTGCACTAATACCATTAGAAAAGGCATGAATCCATCCCTTTCCCTAGCAAGGTATTGTAATATAATTTGGTGATATCAATGACAACTGTAATACAATACATATACAAACACAGTCAAATACAAATGCTGGCGGACTCTGTTGTTCAGGTACGAATGGACGGTTTATTAGCTTCTGACTTCGGTTCTTCGACACGAGGAGAGAGACACAATTCTTAACAGTCTTTCGTAATCATACTATGCTAACCATACTATGCTGACCCCACAATCGCGCGGCGCATCCCGTGATGTTTAAGATCTCAATTCATCTTCACTGGTCGGGACCAGAAAACTTAACCGCCGCCGCAACGGTAGAAAACTCAACTTTCTGCCCCAATGGCAGAAACTCAGTTGCCTATCCTCCATGGTTCAATGACAACCTTCGACTGACTCTTTTTCAAGATCCTCAACTTCTCAGGGCCATCTCTTCCAGCCATGACGTCATCCACACTCCAGCCCCATTTCCTGTCTGGGGTTTATTATGACAATGGTGATTGTCATATCCTTAGCGCGCGGGCGTAAAACTGCACCCAATGACTATGCCCTGAACTAAGAGCCGAATAATTCAAAGCCCTACCAAGCTGAATGATAAAATATAATCACCGAACAATAAATAATATAAAAAAATCATTCCTTAATTATATAACGTTATGCTTGAATCACCCTAGTGGGTAGAGTGTTTGCCAATGGTCCGGGAGACCTAGGTTCAATCCCAGATCTCGTCATACCAAAGACTTTAAAAATGGTACTTGATACCTCCTTGCTGAACACTCAGTGGAGCAAGTGATTGTCACATCCTCCCCGCGCTCGTGAATACCTGCACTCAATGTGTGCACCTAACTAACCCATGCACTAAGCCGAAAGGTTCTCAGCCTAACTAAACCGAAAAGTAAGATATATAAAACGAAAAATGAGTTCAATTCCTGGACGAGTCTGTCTGCATTTTCACATAGCGTTGATATCGATCAGAAAGGTATAAATCCAGTTATTCTCCTTTCATCCCTAATGGATAAATAGTAGAGCAGACTAGGTTCTTTAGCCTTGGTTTGGCAACCAGACGAGGAGAAGGAAAACTCTGAATTCAAACCTGCAGTACTCTGCTTAAAATTTGACCTCGTGTAATATCCTACCCGTGTAGAGTGGTTGGTAATTACCGATATATATGAGTGTGTGTGTTGCTGTCAGTGAGAGAGAGAGAGAGAAAGAGAGAGAGAAAGAGAGACAGAGAGAAGGGAAGTGTATGCATAAATATATATACAGAAGGAGAAAGACAAAGAGAGAGAGAGAGAGAGAGAATAGAGGGAGAGAAAATCTTTCTTTCTAGCACTCTCTCTCTCTCTCTCTATATATATATATATATATATATTTGATTGAACATAAGAGACATTTTTTGTCTACATATTTTTTTGTTAATCCTTTCGAATTGCCGTATTGATCTTACGATATTCGGCGGGAATTGGTTGATGAATCTTCCATAATTAGTTATCAACCAATTCCAGCCGAATATTATATGATCAATACGGCATTTCAAAAAATATGTAGACAAAAAATCTATATCATGTTCAATCAAATATGTATTAATGAATAAATACTGCCATATATATATATATATATATATATATATATATATATATATAGAGAGAGAGAGAGTGATAGAGATAGCAAGAGAGAGAGGGACAGAGAGAGAGAGAGAAAGAGAAAGAAACCTAGATAGACGGGGAGTCTAATAATATAGTCATTGATATAAACAAGTTGCATAAAACTGAGATATACTTTATAAAGATTTTATCGAAAGCTTGGACAGTTATTGAGAGATTATTGATCATATGAAAATCAGATCTGAGTGATAAAAAATGGGATTTCTTCCAAGCTGTGGCTGAGTGATTACTACAGTATAGATGCACCAACTGGATAGGAAAATTTTCCTTTGTTGAAGTGTATACCAACCTCACCCGATCTTCTTCAACATTATCATCAAGGCGTGCCGACGGCACAAAATTCTATTGATATCCGTCCCGATCAATAATTTTTCTTAGTAAGTCCTCCTGATAGCACCCATTATCCGCTTAGAGTTGATGCTTGTTAATTTTTCTGATCGTCCAACAATAGAGTGTCTATGCATATTCACCAACCCCTCCGCTCAGGCAGGATATGACACAAGGTCAAATTTTTAAGCGGAGTTTAAATAGTTTGAATTCAAAGTTTTTCTTCTCCTAGACTAGTTACCTCACCAAGGCTGAAGGACACTGTCCGCACAACTATTTACCCATAGCTGGAGGGATAATAATTGGATTCATACCTTTCTCAAGGGTATTACTGCTATGTGAAATACAGTCAGTATCTTCCAGGATTTGAACTCGTGTCAGCGTATCCATTTCCTACGACCATACCATTACACCACGGGCACCTCCACAATAGTGAGTCTATGCGTAGGAGTTCATAGTTCGCCCTTATTTCTCCAGCAGAACTCAACATGTTTTATTTGTCTCACTTGAATAGTTTGCGGAATGGTTCATCAGTAGATGTGCAGCAGTCATTTTGTAGATTACTGCTCCCAGGATTTGTTCAAAACATTACACAGTATAACTGTCAAATACCTATCTAGCCTTTTCTCGAGGCGTTTCATTAAACTCAAAGTGATACAATTATAAACCAGTACTAACAATGGATAAAACTTCGAAGAATTACAGTTTTAAAAGATATAAGATTTCCATATGCTCGTTATCCTATTAGTAGCAGTCTATGCTTTATTATTATGTATTTTGACCATAATCCTATTTACCAACCCATCCACTCGAGCAGGATATGACACAAGGTCAGTTTTTAAGCGGAGTTTAACAGGTTTCAATTCAGAGATTTCCTTCTCCAACAGTCTCTCCTACTATTTACCCATAGCTGGGGGGATTAATTGGATTCATACCTTTCCCAAGGGTATTAGTGCTATTTGAAATGCAATCAATCTCGTCCAGGATTTGAACTCGTGTCACCGTATCCATTTCCTACGACGATAACCATTACACCACAGGCACCTCCATAATGGACATTGGTATGATGGTTAGAGTGTTCGTCAATTGCCCAAGAGACCGGTGTTCAATCCCGTGTCGAGTCATACCAAAGACTAAAAAAATGGTACTTGATGTCTCCTTGCTTAACACTCAATATAAACAACAATATAAGGTATGGATCAAGTGTAATATAATGGCCGAGGGATTTCGTTTTATGCCTTTGGGTTTGGTTAGGCTGAGAGTCTTTCGGCTCAGCACATGGGTTAGTTAGGTGCAAATTTGAGTGCAGGTGTTAACGCGCGTGCGGGGAGGATGTGTCGTTCATAGATGTTAAAATAAAAATCCGATGGAAAGGTTAACCAGTTGATGTGAATGACGTCATGCACCGGAAGCGTGTGCGCGGAGGATTCAGGGGATTTTGAAAAAGTCAGAGTTGAGTTGAGTCCTGCCTCGGGAGAAGACGGTTGACTTTCGCTTGCTCGCGGAGGCCTTGGTAGGTGTCGCACGAGATGGGGGGCAGATGAAAATGCCAGAATAGAAAGAATGTGTATCTCTCTCCTTATGTCGAAGAACCTTTAAACTCAAAGGTTATAAAAAGTTTCGTACCTGAACTAAGAAGTCGTAAGTGTTTTTCGTGTTTCGAGATTCCTATGTTCTATGTATATATATATGAACATTATATGTCCATTTCGCATATCCGTATCTCGCTGTGGTACACAAGGATAAAGTGGAGCAATCCAGGGAATGAAGTAGCGCTCTCCCCGACACCTTGGTGTAGTAGCTATTGAAAAGGGAGCCTTTGGGTCACCTTCGACTAAGGTCGCAAACTTTACTTACGTTACTAATTTCAGAGCCTTGCGATTTGATAGGATGGTACTATAATGATTAGATTACCACATGTTAATTACTATTAATTATGACTTCCCCGGCCTTTTGGCTGGGCCGTCTGGCATTCGTGCCGGATGGGGTATCAAACAATGGCAGATTCGAGGCAGAAAGGCCCTCAAATTCGGTTAGGCCACCTTCGGGTTGGCGAGCTGCAACCTTTGTCCCCTATGTATAGTACTAGACCTTGTTGTGGAGTTTAAGCTATAACCCGGCATACGTGCCCGGATCCAAATTTGGATTCGTGAAACTGCTTGCCTCATTAGACCCACATTGCACTTAGTGGGTCGGTGATAAGCACAGAGTAGCAGGGTTTGAGACTCGGCTCGTCCTCGACCTTCTCCTCCCTTTTATCCCCACTTTAATCGGCCTTCGGGCTTTTGACCTTGTGTCAAGTCCTGTTTGGTGGGAGGCAGCGACAAATATCATGCTTTCATATCATAAGATATATCAGATATTATAAAAATTAGTTTAAAACCTAAAAATATCTTTGTTAGGAACGTTTAAATTGGCTTACTGCCCTCTTTCCCAGATTCAAAATTCGATTTCAGGTAGTTGATCTAAAAATGTATCCACTGAACAAAAGATATCTGCCTCACCCAGTTAGTTTCACCCACAAGCGTCCCTGATCTTGACAGAAGTGCAATCCTGGCTCAAAACCTGACTTTCTCAGTCTGGCTCAGTAAATAGAGAACATTAACTCAATCCACCATTTTAGGTGTGCTTTCCATTGTGGGCCTGCCTGGCCTGTCTTCATTTTGAATATTATATTAGTATCCATTAAACAATTTGCGCGTCTAGCCTATTGGATCCCTCCCTTGTTTTTACAAGGCCTACTGGCATTCGTACCGGCGGGGTAGCAGTGACAAGCGTAGGTTCACATTGCACAAGACTTTCGGGTCTAGTGAATCTATGACCAACAAAGTCACCTGGCATATATGCCGGGATACTTCACAGTGACCAGTATAGTCCACACTGCACCTAGTGATCTTATGACCTGCATTGACCAGCAGCGCACGAGTCTCGACGCGTGTGCAACCTTTCCATCCTCTAAATCACCACTATGAAAAGACATCATGTCAAATCCTCCCGAGTGGGAGGCACGGATAAATATCCTTCGTTAAACAATTTAGCCGATTTGTAAACATTTTTATTAAAGCATGCTTCTCCGTTCACATCACACATTCTTCTGTAAATTACACATGGTTTGGAGTTCCCAGTCACCAAATATGTCATGACAGACCTCTGTTCAAGTTTGAAGCACTCTATTTGATTCAGCACCATTTTGAATAGCCTCAACACAAATATTTTGAGTCAAAAATATTTTTGCAATACTCCAATTCCAAACAAAACACCGTTTATATTTATGTAAAAAAAAGAAAGGGATTTAAAAAATTTACAGGGTGGAATGATAAAATTGTCGTCCTAAAGAAAACAACACTACAGCTTTATTTTAAAACTTTTATTGAAAAATCAATATTTTTAATCATCAAAATTATTGATATAATGAAGATGACTATAAAACGCTTATGAGAATTATTCTCTCTCTCCTAAATAGAAACACCAATATCATTATGGACCACTGTTACAACACGAGCCTAATATGTTTGCAGGCTATATATATATATATATATAGGGTGGAACGATAAAATTATCATCCTAAATAAAACAACACTACAGCTTTATTTTAAAACTTTTATTGAAAAAATCAATTCAGGTAACTTGATTATTTAGTAGAGCTGACATCTATTCAATGTAGCCGCCTTCAGCCTCAACCACCGCCTCGATACGGATCCGGAACTGGAAGCATGCCTTTTCCACAAGCGCCGGCGGGAGCTCGGCAAATACTCGGCAGATGGTGGCGGTCAGGCTGGCTTTGATGTTGTGGGAGGTTATGTTGGTGATGTTCTCAACGTATGACCAAACGAAGTAGTCCAGCGGGTTCAGGTCGGGAGAGGAGTGGGGCCAGTGACAGGAGGGTACAAAGTCATAGCACTCCATCTGAAGCCAAGCCTGGGTCTCTTTGGACTTGTGGGCCGGCGCCGAGTCCAACTGCCACACCCAGGGTCAGCAACCGGCCACCTGATTGCACCAGGGGATCACCACACTCTTCAGCACATCCAGGTACTCTTTGGTGTTGACTTTAAAGCTGGTTTCGAAGATGTGAGGTGGCATGATGTGGCCCTCACTTGAAACGACACCAAAGTCCATAACCGTAGCCAGAAACTTTGTTTTCATCACCCTGGGTACGTCCAAGTTATTGGTGGCAATCCAGATTTGCATTTTGAGGGTGCTGGTAATGGTCCTGTTGTCATAACTTAGATTGGTAGAGAGCATAGTTGTACATCGGCGTATCCCCGATCTCGCTCGTTGAACATTGTGTCACTTTCAGACATAATAGAAGGCTCCTATCGCTCTTGGGATTTGTACACAACTGGCCAACTAGTAGATGGTCTGCAACAAAAAAAGAAAACCGATTTTCATTAAACGGAAATGGAATCATGTCGTCTTTTGTAGGGCGACAATTTTATCGTTCCACCCTGTATTTTGCTTTTCAAAAAAATTACTATATTTATTAGAGGACTCAAATAGGTTATGAGGTATCTTTGGAAAGGAAAAAGATTATTAATCAAAAAAAATATAGATTAAAAAAGAAAGAAAGATAATGTAAAATACAATACCAGAAGATTTTATTCTTATCAATGGAAAGTGGCCTAAACTACTGGGTCTGTAGAAACACTCGATAGGAACCCCCCATTAAAAAAAGGGGTCTTGGATATGACACTAAACAATTGATGATAAGATTCCAGTCATGCTGAAGCTTTTGGGAATGCAGAGAACCCCTTTCATTGCCATCGTTCCCAGATTAATTCTGGCTCGGAGTGGTAGCACTTGATAGGGTCCTATTAATGGGCCAAACAGAACTGTTTCATCATTTAAACTATGTGCAAACAAATGACATGCCAAACAGGATCATTATCATCATGTCACGCTATCCGCACGGATATTCCAGACCCTCTCTCGCTACAACTCCCATGGGTCTATTGCTTTCGGCAGATCCTCAGTGCTACATCCCGTATCGACACAGAGCTGCTGTATGTAGGTTCGAGCTGGTCGTCCTGCCTTTTCTCATCCATGTGAAGGGGTTCACGGGATTACATCACTTATGAATTTGTCCCTACTTCTCCAGCTGTGTCCCGCATGTCTGGTTTGTCTAATTTTGATAGTGTTTTTGTGATGGGTGGTAGGTGGCCGTGTAGCTGCTGTTTTGTGAAGCGGATAAACCCTCTGACTACCGAACGCAATGCCTGGCCTGGTTCTGGGCGTAGGAATCTCACGCTTCAAAGGCCGGGATCGTTAGTTCGAACGGTGAACTACTGCTGCTCATCTATAAGGGTGGCTTCTGAGGATGAGAATAAAAACAGCCATCGAAAGATAACCATGACCCACACTGAAACCACATGTCTAAACCGCATCGCTCTTCGCGCGGGTAAAAAAAAAAGTGGGGGGGCGTCCTGCTGAGGTTGGAGCCCTGGTCTCAGTGTTTGAAGAATCAGTTACAGAGCTCAAACAAAAATTACTAAAATATTTAACACATAGAGTGTTCGCCAATGGCCCGGGAGACCTGGGTTCAATCCCAGGTCGAGTCATACCAAAGATTCAAAAAATGGTACTTGATGCCTCCTTGCTTAACACTCAGCATTATAAGGTACGGAACAAGGGTAAAGTGGAGCAATCCAGGGAAAGGAGTAGCGCCCTCCCCTACACCTTGATGTAGTAAGCTATCGAAAAGGGAGCCTTCGGGTCACCCTCGACTATGGTCGCCAACTTTACTTACTTATTTGTCGGAAAGTGAACGGAGTAGCGCGACTGGAGTTCGAACTTGATTAACTAATACGTTATAAAAACTCCCCAAATATGACTTTAACGATTAGAATGAACTATAATTTTATTTCTTTGAACAAAAGAAAAAGAGCTCTATTCAACGATATAATGGGTTTTAAAAAATCTGTAATAACTTTCTGAATAGAACAAAAAAATGGCCTCAGAGGTATCACGGTATGTAAAATATAATTAACAAAAAATCCTGTCCTGACCGAAGACATTCGGATCATCATTTGTTCAGTCGGTTTCATTATTATCAGGTTAGTTACGAGTGGTTGGTTGGTTGATTGTGATCGATGCCATATCAATCCTTGTAGATCTTTTAAATCTCAAATCCTGTTCATATGATTTCTAAATAAAAAATGTGTAGGAAAGATTTTAAACAAGGTAGAGCTCATTTGTTTGCACACAAATGGTTTTAAGTATTTTATCTAACACTTATTATTCTATTCAGAATTACTCATTTATTTGCTCACAGTTAAATGTTTTCAAGTATTTCTATCTAACACTTATACTTTTATTCAAAATTACCCATTTGTTTGCCCACAGTTAAATGGTTTCAAGTATTTCTATCTAACACTGATAATTCTACTCAGAATTACTCTGGACTGCGAAATCGTAGTACGCGAGTTCGTACTCCAGTCGTGCTATTACGTTCACTTTCGGGCAAATACCCTTGGGAAAGGTATGAACCCCCTTATCCTCCCAGCTATGGGTTAAATAGTACCACTACTGTTCTTCTAGGAGAATGGCTTTGGCATTAAATAACCTAAAAAGAGTTGATATACCATTAAACAAAGAAACCAAACCAATCAGAATTACCCATTTGTTTGCACACAGTTAAATGGTTTCAAGTATTTCTATCAAACACTGATAATTCTATTTAAAATTACACATTTGTTTGGACAGAGTTAAATGGTTTCAAGTATTTCTATCTAACACTGATAATTCTATTTAAAATTACTCATTTGTTTGCACACAGTTAAATGGTTTCAAGTATTTCTATCAAACACTGATAATTCTATTTAAAATTACTCATTTGTTTGCACACAGTTAAATGGTTTCAAGTATTTCTATGTAACACTGATAATTCTATCAGAATTACTCATTTGTTTGCACACAGTTTAATGGTTTTAAGTATTTTTATCTAACACTGATAATTCTATCATTTATTTGTACACCGGTTTAAAGCATTTCTGATTCAACATCAGTCATTTGCACACTGGTAATTTATTACACATGTATACTCGATTTGTAAGAGAAGGGTTTGTTGGTAATTTTATTTTCAAATGAGTTAGAGCTAATCTGTTAGCAAGCACACATTTATAAATAAATGTAATAAAATAATTCAATATTCCATTTAGTATAACTTTTCAGTACTTTATAGAATTTTGATCTTGAAAAAGAAAAGGTTTTTTCAAAAAATCAACCCTTGGCTTATCCATTTTTCCAATTAAAAAATGATACAAGAATTAACGATGTATCTGCATTTACAGTATACTGATTCTTGGCTCGCGGAAATTGTATTAAACACCAGTAAATTAGCTATTTTCGTTCGACAATATTCAATTAATCTACTAAAACGTCTATTTTTTAGTAAAGTAGGAGGCATGAACCCTTTTAAAAAGATTTTGATTGACAATACATTGACTATAAGTACATTAATATTGCAACTACGTACGTAGTGTTTAAATGTTTAAACTAATTTTAAACTTTATTAATACATTAGCGCTTAAAACATTGGCAAAATGATTAGAGTGTTCAGCAATTGTCCGGGAGACCGGGTTTAATCCCAGGTCGAGTTATACCCAAGAATAAAAAAAATGGTACTTATTGCCTCTTTGCTTAACACTCAGCATAATAAGGTACGGGTCAACGGCAAGTGGAGGTATTCAGGGAAAATAGTTGCGCCTTTCCGTACTCCTCAGTGTAGTAGCTATTGAAAGGAAAGCTTTCAGGTCACCCTTGACAACGGTCAGCCAAGTTACTTATGAAGTGTCAACCAGTTTTAAATGAATGTGAACATCTATTCTTAAACTGAATTAAATCATCCAAGAAGAAAGCCTATTAAACCAAATCAGATGGTGTAAGACTGTAAACATAGCAAGTGGAGCGATGGAACTGACTTTCCTGAAGGAACAGACTTTTCTGAAAGGAGAGATGAAGCTGCGATTTTCTACAAAAGGGAAACGCCTGCATTCCAAGATAATGCGAGCATCTGGCTTCTAACTTGGCTCAAGGATTGGCATCGCCAAAAAATGAAAAAGAAAAACCATTTGAGAAAGATATAAAACGAAAGATTTCGGTGTTCATTGAGAGAGGTTTACAGATAAATAAGAACATACTGATAAAATCACTGATAGACAGACGCATAGGAATATATATATATATATATATATATAAAGAGAGAGAGAGAGAGAGAGAGAGAGAGAGGGGAAAAGATTATAGGAGTGATATATAGGGATACTAATAGAGTGATAAGAACAGACTAATATCGCGAGATGTCGTAGATGAAATTACCAGTTAGCTTGCCGGCTAGACGGATAGATGTGACCATATAGATTAATGGATAAGAGCAGATAGGCAGATATGTCCATACAGACAGACAGTTAGATATATTCATATATACATACATAGAAAAAATCAAAATAGAATAAGATAGATAGATAGATTGATAGATATGACCAGTGCTAGATAGATAGATTGATAGATAGGTAGATAGATGAAACCAGATAGATAGATAGATAGATAGAAAAAGAATGAAGATATGAACAGATTTAGATAGATAGATAGATAGATAGATAGATAGATAGATAGATAGAAAAAGAACGAAGATATGAACAGATTTAGATAGATAGATAGATAGATAGATAGATAGATAGATATGACCTGTGCTAGATAGATAGATTGATAGATAGGTAGATAGATGAAACCAGATAGATAGATAGATAGACAGATAGAAAAAGAACGAAGATATGAACAGATTTAGATAGATAGATAGATAGATAGATATGACCTGTGCTAGATAGATAGATCGATAGATAGGTAGATGAAACAAGATAGATAGACAGATAGAAAAAGAACGAAGATATGAACAGATTTAGATAGATAGATAGATAGATAGATAGATATGACCTGTGCTAGATAGATAGATCGATAGATAGGTAGATGAAACAAGATAGATAGACAGATAGAAAAAGAACGAAGATATGAACAGATTTAGAGAGATAGATTGATAGATATGACCTGAAAGATAGATTAATATGACCTGAGTTAGATAGATAGATAGATAGATAGATAGATCCTGACAGTATCCTCGGGAATCTTAGCACCCTTTCTAATATAAAGCTGACTTTCATTTTGCTCAGGATATTTTTTTTTTGTTCTGTTTTTTTTTT
>CAUZXS010000982.1:55000-87500 GCA_963585895.1 Sepioteuthis lessoniana
AAAAACCTTTAAACTCAAAAAGGTGAATAAAAGTTTCGTACCTGAACTAAGAAGTGGTAAAGTGTTTCATTTTGGATTCCCTATGTCTATTTTACATGTCCGTATCATGGCTATGTTACACTTTAACTTATTCCTTTATATCCCTAATAATTTAACATCGGTCATTTGTTTACACATTAATATTTTTATTGTTTTTACACAGTTAAATTGTTTCAGTTATTGCTATCTAACACAAATAATTAATCGTTTGTTTACACAAATTGAAGTGGTTAAAAATAAGGCTATCAAGCTCAGTTATTCTATTCAAAACTATTCATTTTTTTGCACACAGTTAAATGGTTTCAAATATTGCTACCAGGTGCTACAACTCCGGGCCAGAGTGGACCTGGGAGCGATGGCAATAAAGAGGTATTCCGCATTCCATAAGAGAGCTGGATGATTTCATTCTGGTCAGAGGATTCAAGAGGAATAACAATTCATTCAATTTTCTTAGACATGCCATAAGATCTGGTATGTATAATAGGGAAAAAACAACCTTTCAACAAGAAAATGATCCCAAACATTCGACTAAATTAAATGAAAAAAGGGAAGAAAATTTCGGAAATCATGATTTGGTTGTCTCAATCTCCTGACTTTTTGGCTACTGAATTTATTATGAGATAAATTGGATGGAAGAGTTTAAAGTGAATACCTAAAGAGTGAGAGTGAGCCTTTTCAATGCTTGAAGAATGTTTGGGAAAAGTCTGTCATTTACTCTTTACAAAAACTGTTGGAAAGAATGCCAAAAATTAATAAACCAATAATTAAGAGAACCTGGAAGTAATGGCACAGTAATTCCACATTCCCCAGAAGTCTAGAAATGGAGCCTCACCATCAGATGTAATTAAGTGTCATGCCCAGGACACCATATAGGAGACTCCATTTGCAGTTCTAGTTGGAGATATGCCTATGTACAAGATTATTGCCAACCTTAAAAGTGCAAATAGAGTAAACCAATATCATTTCATTTCTTGCACCCTTTCATAACAGGTTGTGGCAAGAAATCTGACTTTTTGGTCATAACAAGAAGTCTATCTTTGACAGAATTGTGAGAAATGTTTCAGATAGACAGTTACTGATGAGATGTAGTCTGATACTTGATCCAGATAACAGCTTCATGATGACATTCAAAAATATGAGATCAATCCAAAAGATAGTGGGACTGAGTGTATTGTGTGAGCTATGGACGAAGGAAGGATGTGTTATCATCTAATATGATATCTTGGGAGAATAAAATTGTAATATTAGATTTCTGCAATTATCGGATTATTTTTCACATGCTTTTATTGGACGAAAACAAAATATGATTGTTTTTAATAATAAATTTTATTTGTTATCTGATGACATTCAAAAATATGAGATCCATCCAAAAAATAGTGGGACTGGGTGTATTGTAGACATTTTTTTTTTATTTACGATATTATTTTTTACAATCCACAATATAATTCCTCTACTAAAAAAAAAAGAAAAATGTTCATCAATATCTTTGCCCTTGAGGTTATAATAATTACTCGGATACGTATGTCCAATCCTCCTGCAAAGACATGGCTCTGGAGGTGACTATCCTCTGCAAAGAGTATGGATGTAACTTGCAAGACACATTCAGGTTAACTGGCCGCGCAATTACCGTGACGAGTTCATTTGGGGTCGCATGTGTGGGGTGTGGACTATTGGGTCAGTGGTAGAGTTTCGGCTCTGCATTTTGTGGTCGCTGGTTCGATCTCCAGTGGCGTAGATGACGGTATACACTGCTGATAAGACCTAATGAGGCCGAAAAAGCTGTCCAGTGTTTCCGTACGTAGCGCATAAGTGTTTGCCAGATTTTCTGGTCATGGTAATTCAATTCACAATGGGTGTATTGTGTGAGTTATGGGCGAAAGAAGGATGAACGGATTGTGTTATCATCTAACATGATATCTGGGAAGTATAAAATTGTAATCTCAGCTTTCTGCAATAATTGCATTATTTTTCACATGCTTTTTGGTTTGACGAAAAAAAAATGATTTTTTTAAATAACAAATCTTATTAGTTATCGGATTATTTTTTTTTAATCAAAATCAAAGCAAATACATAACAATCAAAAAGTTATTGCCAAGACAGCTGGTACTTTAGAAAACACCGAATGTATCTCTGCAGAAGAGTGAGACCCTATACTGCAAAAATGTCTTGAGTATGACATTACACCGTATCGGATTAGACGGCTTCTATCCTGTAGTGCTGAGCAATATGGAATACACATTCATTGCCATTATCCCAGGTTCACTATGACTAGGAGGGGTAATACTTGTTTGGGTCCATCTATGAGTCTATCGAGAACTCGTATTCTGGGAAAAACACTAAACTGAATCTGATGGTCAGGCTCCAGTCCTGGATGTTTGCGAATTGTGGAGTATACCTTCACTACCATTACAACCAGGTAAAAATCAAACCCAGGATGTTCATATCTGTTAGGGTCCAACTCAGGGGTATGACACTAAAAGGAATTTGATAGTCAGGATCCAGCTCTAGATATTTAGGGAATGTGAAGAACACCTTCAATGCCATTAAAACCAGGTCTAATCTGTTTCAGAATGTTCATATCAGTTTGGGTCCCACTTATGTGTATGACGCTAAACTGAATCAGATGGTGAGGCTTCAGTGCTGGAGGGTTAGTGTATATGCTGTACACCTTCACTACCATTACAACCAGTTCAAATCTGATCATGAACGTTGGTATCTGTTAGGGTCCAACTGATGTGTATGACACTAAACTGAATCAGATGGTGAGGATCCTGTGCTGGAGGTTTGGCGTATGTGGTGTACATCGTCAATACCATTACAACCAGGTCAAATCTGATAAAGAATGTTAGTATCTGTTGGGGTCCCACGGATTGATATGCCACTAAACGGTATCTGATGGTGAGGTTTTTGTCATGGGGCTTTGGAGAATGTAGAGTCCACCTTCATCCTATTACAACCAGGTCAAGTCTGATCCAGAATATTAATATCTTTTATTTTTTACTTGTAAAAAATTACAAAAATATCTTAATTTAGAATGGCACAAAACTTCTTACTTGCCGTGTAAGTATATATATATATATATAGTGAGAGAGAGAGAGAAAGAGTGTTTGTTGGTTGTTTGGTTGGATTTATGCCAAATAAACCATTGTTGGTTATTTGATGCCAAAAACTGTTTATATATATATATATACATATATATATATATATATATATATATATATATATATATATATATTTAAACAGTTTTTTAATAAAAGTAAGGTTTTTTTTTATATTTTATATTTTTTTATTCTTATTTTATTTGTTTATTTTTTTATTTATTTTTATTTATTTATTTATTTTTTTATTTATTTTTTTCCGGTTATTTTGTTGTTATGTAAATTTTAAGCTAGGGAGGTTTTTGGTGAATATAAAATACGGCGTTTTCTCCTTTATCATTGGTCAGTATGAGACTCCCTGATGAGCCGTTGAGGTGAAACTTTAGTAGGAGAATTCTGACTCGCGATTTAAGTTAATTTTGTAATTGGCTCCACTCGCGTTGAGCACACTTGTAATTGTGGCATTGCAGCGTTTACGACAGGTTTTAGTTTTCTTTTGACCAACTGACTGCACATCTCTTGATTTTTTTCAACTGGTGTGACGGAGTTGGCCTTTTCTTACTTTTTGTCCTATGATATTTTTTCTTTTTTCCCCCAGGCGGTGATTCGAGATATTTTTGTCTCTTGTTCCTGACGGGGTTATTTTTCTCTTTTTTTTTTTTTTTGGTAACCGTGAATGCTGGTAGATAGTAGATTAGTAAATATATATATATATATATATATATATATATATATATATATATATGTATATATATATATATTTGTCAACAAATTGATAGTAGGAAATATTTTAAACAAGTCAAATTACATTTGTTTGCACTCGGTTATATGGTTTCAAGTATTGCTATGAATCCCTAACAATTCACTTTAACATCAGTTAGATGTTTGCAGTTAATTTGTTAAACAGTTCTATTTGACCCATTGATGAGAGAGAGAGAGAGAGACAGTCAGAGAGACAGAGAGAGGGAGAGTGGTTGTTTACAATACTAATACTGAGACTTAACATTTCACGCTGCAAAAAGAAGAGTTGCCAGAATCAATAAACCGGACCCTCAATTTCCTTTTGGCTCCAGAATCATATACTCATAATAATAGTATTGCAACTATTATTAATATTTTTCTGCTCTACGCACGAGCATTCGAGCACTCTGATTTTGTTGTGAACACTTTCTTCTTCTTCTTCTTCTTCTTCTTCTTCTTCTTCTTCTTCTTCTATATTTATGTATCTAAATGAACAAATTACAAAAACATCTTTTTTATTTAAACAGTTACGTCTAATATGAAACATGCTCCACACATGCTTAACACGTGCCTCTCACGCGTAAATCTCTCTGTCATGTGTTTACGAGATCAGAGATTATATGAAGGTCAGTTTAAAACAAATGGATACCAAAAAACTGATTATCATTTAAAAAACAGATACGCCACTGAACCAATTCCTTTTTCGTCAATTTTGTAGCATATTAACTTTTTAAAACTATTTGTAAAAGATTTTATTTTAATTCGTCACAAAATTATTTTCTCATGAGGCTGACCCTCAGTCAAAATTTCTGTTTGTCTGATCATCTTTCATCTTATACCAACAAAAATATTCACGTTCTAAACACAAGTATTAAGGTCTTAATGTAAGCAACTTTTATATAAAATAAGAAAGACTAAAAAAGAAAAATAGATAAGGACGCATATAAATAGATCTTAATTGATTTCTTGATAAAATTATACATAGCATTGCTTATAATAAGTTTGAGAATAAAACAAGAATAGCAGAAACCAATACTGCCCACTCGGGTGGGGCTGTAAAAAAAAACGACTACTCATGTGAATAATCTGATGATTAGGTTCCAGTAATGCTGAAGCTTTGAGGAATGCGGTGTACCCCTTCATTGCCATCGCTCCCAGGTCTACTCTGGCTCGGAGTGGTAGTACCTCATAGGGTCCTAAGTATGGGTCAAAAAGACCAAACAGTGTACCTATGCTAAATTGAACTGCTTGAAACAGAACTGTTTATATGTACAAAAAATGTATAAAAATAGATTGGGCATTTAATAACCTACAATGGTTGATATGCAATAAAACCCAACCAAACCAAACCCAACCCAACCAAACCTAACCAAACCAAACCAAAATCAAAATAATTCCGACACTTGAAAATGATTTCTTTAATGCCAAATCCTATTTATACGGATGGCCCAGTCGGCTGGGGCTATGGAATACACCGACTGCATCTCTGCATGAGTGTCCTGGATATGACACTAAACAATCTGTTGGTGATGTTCCTGTAATCCTGTTGCTTCACTGCCATCGCTCCTAGGTCCACTCTTGTCTAGAGTTCTATCTATGGGCCAAATTGAACTAAATTGCGTACTTATGCAAAATTGGATTTTTTGAAATAGAACCTTTTCGACATTCAAACTGCAAAATTATGCAAGACTGAATTGTTTGAAATAGAACTGTTTTTTTTTTCATTTAACTGTGCTTATGTAAAACTGAATTGTTTGAAATAAAATAGTTTTGACATTTATCTGTATGTAAACAAAAAGTATACTTATACTAAACTGAATTGTTTAAATTAGAACTGTTTGACTAAACTGAATAGCTTGAAATAGAAATGTTTTTGAAAATTGAACTATGTACTTATGCTTAACTAAATTGTTTGAAATAGAACTGCTTATTATTTGTATTAAATAGAAATCATTGAAATGATTTAACTGTGTGCTAAAAAAAGAGCACATTCGTTTAAAAGTGTTATCTACAATATGTGTTGAGAAATTATATATCTAAAATATATGTGTAAAAAGTATTTGGTTTTAAATAATCTCTAATGTTTGATATGCCATAAAAAATAAACCAAAATAGTTTACATTATATATAATGTCGATCATTCGTACACATGTTTTAACAAAACTAGGTTTGATAAATAATTACCTGGTGTTATTGATTTCTGGTTTAGTTTGGTTTGGTTTAAAAATATATATATATTTGTATGAACTGGATTTGGCATTAAATAACCTACAAAAGTGCCCGTGGTATAATGGTTATCGTCGTAGGAAATGAATACGCCGACACGAGTTCAAATCCTGGACTAGACTGACTGCATTTCGCATAGCACTAATACCCTTGGGAAAGGAATGAATCCAATTATTCTCCCTCCAGCTATGGGTAAATAGTAGGGCAGACTGATTTTTTCGGCCTTGGTGAGACAACTACTCTAGGGGAAGGAAAACTCTGAATTCAAACCTGTTAAACTCTGCTTAAAAACTGACTTTGTGTCATATCCTACCCGAGCGGAGGGGTTGGTAAATATGAATAACCTACAAAACTTGATATGCCATAAAACCTAAACAAACCAAGTTGTTGATTCACAGCAATATTTGAAAATATTAGCTGTGTCTGAAGGAATGACTTAAATCGAAATGATAGAAATAGAAATCTTTGACCATTTAACTGTATGTAATCTAATCGCTGTCTAATTGAATTTTTCGTGATACATAGCATTACGTGGAACGATTGAACTATATGAAAACAAATAAATATAGCCCAGTCGCTCAGGGCTATAGAAACGCCGACTAGATTTCTGCAGAGTTCTAAGACCACCCCAACGAGTGTCTTGATATGTCACTAAACAATATGATGGTGTGAGGTTCCTGTACTGCTGGAGATTTGGAGAATACGGAGTGCTGCTTCATTGTCATCGCATCCAGGTCTACTCTGACCCGGAGTTGTAGCACCTGATAGGGTCCTATTTAAGGGTCAAATAAAACTTTACCGTGGTTTCGAGAGTTCACTGTTTTTGCATTCAAACAGCGTATTTATACTAAACTGAATTGCTCGGGAAAGAACTGTTTTGACATGTAAACTGCATATTTATGCAAAACGGAATTGTTTGAAATAGAACTGTTTTTGACATTAGAACTGTACTAAGCTAAAATGAATTGTTCGTAAACAAAAACTATACCTATATTAAACTAAATTGTTTGAATTAGAACTGACTAAACTGAATAGTTTGAAATAGAAATGTTTTTGACAATTGAATTGTGTGCTTATGCTTTATCGAATCGTTGGAAATAGAATTGTTTTTGTATAAAAATTGATCTGGGCATTAAAAAAAACCTCCAAGGGTTGATATGCCATCAAACCAAAACAAATAAACAAACTAACGAGTGATGTTGACTAGAAGTATTAGTGTTGAATGGCAATACTTGAAACTTTATAGCTGTGAGCGTAAATTATTTAACACACATTACACGATTTGAAATAATATTGATTTATTTCCAAGCAGGTTTAACTTAACGCTACTTTATTAGATACATAAATAAATTTATTACTACCATTAATTAAGTGATTTATATATTTATAATTTTATATATTGGAATATCAACCCATACGTTTTAGAAAGTAGATCAGATAATAAATAATTTAAAATAGATTTTTTAATAAAGAATACAATTAGAATAAATAGATAAAATATAAATATGTTTTTCTTATAAGATAATAAAATAAAAGATTTTGAAAAAGAATAATACCTAATAAAAATAAGATTAATATAGCCTAATAAAAAGTAAGAATTATCCCGGTGCTACACCGTCTTTATTACACCGTTTTTAATACACCGTTTTTATGTATGGAAACATAAATTTACAAAGCGAATATTTAATTTATTCATATCAAAAATTATAAGTTACAGTAATAAGATATCTGTAGCATATTAATTCTTAACTTATTACGATTAACTTAACATTCGATATGTGATTTTCTTCCTAATATAAACAGCACGAATTTTTACGATATTTCTAATAATAAGTGTTAATCTTTGTGAATTAATATCAGCATTGAATTATTATTTCCTGATAACACGAATTATATTATTTAATAATGATGAAACATAATAGTTTCAATGGAAGTATGAATTCAGATTTATCTATAATTTTAAATGAGTCGCATACCACTAGTTTATTTTCTCCGGATTTAGGTTTTTTATTTTTATTTTCAGTACTATTTAAATTAGAGGCAACGTTTTTTTATAGGATTGTATAAGCATTGTATAAATAAAAAATAAATAATAAATATAAGAGATCCACCGTAAACATTTTTTTGATAAAAAAATATGATTGGCCCAGCGGTTAGAGTGTTCGCCAATGGCCCGGGAGACCTGGGTTCAATCCCAGGTCGAGTCATACCAAAGACTTTAAAAATGGAACTTGATACCACCTTGCTTAACACTCAGCATTATAAGGTACGGTTCAAGGGTAAAGTGGAGCAATCCAGGGAATGGAGTAGCGCCCTCCTCTACACCTTGGTGTAGTAGCTATCGAAAAGGGAGCCTTCGGGTCACCCTCGACTATAGTCGCTAACTTTACTTTACTATTCTAATTAAAAAATGGAATTTTTTTTCAGATGCTATTCTCGCCTGAAGCAATATAAGAACAGCCAAATAATTTTTTCAAGCAACATCTGAAGATGGTCATCAAGACCAGAAATAAATTTAAAATGTCACCAAGGAAGGGATTTTTTTTCTTTTTCTTTTTATATGAAAAGGTTGTTTTTTTTAGCTCTGCACGCTGAGTGCTCATACACTTTTTAATCCCAAATTAATTATGTGTCGATAGCCGTTGACATTGACCACTCAAATAGGACACTCCTACTCCTTAGATTTCCTCCTCGTATCATATATATATATATATATATATATATATACACGCATATTGTATATATATACACTCCTTTGTGAACGCATACATACACATACATGTATACTAGCATGCATATCCATGCACACTTGCATGCACACACAGTCAGACAGACATACACACACGCGCACACATACACACACACACATATATATATAGGAGGTGCCCGTGGTGCAATGGTTATAGTCGTAGGAAATGGACACGCCGACACGAGTTCAAGTCCTGAACTCGAGACTGATTGCATTTCACATAGCACTAATACCCTTGGGAAAGGTATGAATCCAATTATTCTCCCTCAAGCTATGGATAAATAGTAGGGCAGACTAGATTCTTCAGCCTTGGTTAGGCAACTAGTCTAGAAGAAGGAAAACTCTGATTTCAAACCTGTTAAACTCCGCTTAAATCTGACCTTGTGTCATATCCTGCCCGAGCGGAGGAGTTGGGTAAATATGATATATATATATATACACACAAAGGTAGTTCTAAAAGTTCCAATACTTGCCCAGAAAGAAGATCCCCAATTGAACCGTTGAGTAAATGTACGCGTGTGTGTCTGTGAGTGTGTGTCCACACCCTACCATTCCTTCTAAAACGAGAAAAAATATTTCAGATTTCCATCTTTATTGTGTGCAAGTGAGGCCCAAATTAAAAAATGAAAGATATGCATATAATCTAAGTCGTGTTCAGGCTTATATCTTTTTCAACGATATATATATATATATCAGTACTTTTCGTGAAGTATGCCCTAGATTTGTCAAAAAATGATAATTTTTATGACTCTGTATAATTCATGAATATGTCGAAGAGAAAACGTTTAGGAATATTTCTCTATTTCTTTGCCCACATCCACCTTCTAAAAATTGAGGTAATCAATATCAACAACCCGAAATGAAAAGAATAAAAATTCTCTTTTAGACATTTGTGATTTACTACGATTTGTTTAGTCTGGCATACACATAGAAATTACGTTGCTCTACAGAAGACACCCCTTTAAGAAATGAACAAGCTTATCATTGCTGAACTTTGCTTATTCTGGCGTGAACCAGTACTTTCAGCGCAACTTGTCTGGAAGTTTTGCTATCTACTAAACTTTGGGGTCGTTCGTGGTGTAATGGATGCTGTCGTTGGAAATAGACATGGTGACACGATTTCAAATCCTGGACGAAATGATTGCATTTCACATAGCGCTAATACCCTTAGGAAAGGTATGAATCCAATTATTGTCCTTACAGCAATGTTTAAAATGTAGGATAGACTTGGCTCTTCAACCTTGGTACGAAAACCGGTCCAAGAGAAGGAAAACTCTGAATTCAAATCTGTTAAACTCAATTTAAAAATTGACCTTGTGTCGCATCCTGCTTGTGAGGAGTGGTAGGTAAATATATACTTAGGTTACCGGCTCATTGGCCTCGAGGGTAAAGTGTTCGCCAATGGTCCAAGGTACCTGGGTTCAATCCCAGGTCGTGTCATACCAAAGACTTCAAAAATGGTACTTGATACCTCCCTGCTTAACACTAAGTATTATAAGGTACGTATCAAGGGTAAAGTGGAGCAATCCAGGGAAATGAGTATCGCCCTCCCCTATACCTCGGTGTAGTAGCTATTGAAAAGAGAGCCTTCTGGTCGCCCTCGACTACGGTCGCCATCTTTACAACTTTACTTACAGTAAGCAATGTTTTTAAGAAGTCTCCTGTCTATGCAACGTGCAGGCTTCATAATGCTTAACTTTGCTATTCTAACTTTCAGCCTGATTTGATCGTATGTATTGTTATTTACCAAACTTTGAGTCATTTACGGTACGTGCTATAAGAAAACAGACAATCATCACAGTAATAGTCCTCGTGGCGTAGTGGTCAACGACTTCGTATTAAGTGAGTTTGATCTCCAGTCTTCCTATTATAGGATACACATTGTTTCTAGTCTTAAAACAAGCAATAAAAACATACTTAAGAACATTCTAGAAATTTAGGATCAAAACCGCATTAGTATTTAAATTACATTTTTATATTTTTCAACCAATCAGCTAAAAATATGGAATAGAACATTCTAGAAAATTAGGATCGGAAGTGAACTAACAGAAAATATTTAGGCTCGAAAATAAAATAGTAAAATACAAATCTGATTGGTCAATAAATGTCTACGCGCAAAAATTTTAGGACGATTCTTTGATCCACCTGTAGGATATAAATAACACAGAGTTAGGAAGCCATAGAGACAAGACACAAGCTTACACACAAACAAAGACACAGACGAACACAAGCCACTAAGCCAGTACCGATACTATGTCCAACCAATTCCTTTCCTTCCTCAACGAAAGTTCATGAACTCTCTTCAAATGGCCGAGAATTATATTCAAAAGGAAAACCCGACAAACTTTCTTTCATCAACGCGACATGCTGTCGCCACAATCATAAAACCCGCTATAAACTTAATGTAAGTAAGAACGACTTATTTACGGACTCTGATAACATGAACATACACACATCTTTTAACAAATTTATTCTCTTCTTCAAACTTTATTTTCCAAAAGGCCATTTACACATCATGTATTTTGTTTTTCATATTCTGTTATATGCATATTAAATTGTTTGTTATTTAATGTTCGTTGTGTTCTATTCCATTTCTTTTGCGCGATTGTAAAGTTTTGTGTTGTATTTGTGGTGGGAATAATTTAGAGAGCAATCTACTGAAATAAGCAAATTACATACTCCCCCCACACTATCGGATTAATATCTTTGGGAAAGATATGAGCTTATCTCAGCATGTATGTGTTAAATAGTACCGTTACTATTCTTCTCCAAGGATATCTTTGAATTTAAATTACCTATAAAGCGTGATATTCTTTTAAACTAAGAAACTGAACCATCTAGGTCATGCGGAATGTTATCATTGCTTTACTTCGGCAATCAAGCGGTAATCAGTGCTTTCATTGTGACGGAACCATAAGCTATGGTCTCTTTCATAGTTCCGGTAACAAGGGTAGAAAATATACCCCAGGGGGGAAATTTTTCCTCTCACAGGTGCACAAACGTCATATTTACAGTTTGATTAGTTTGGTTTGGTTTGGTGGGTTTTATGGCATATCAACCTTTGCAGGTCATCCAACGCCAAATCCATTTTTATGTAAATAATCTGTTCTATTTAAAACAATTCAGTTTAATTGTCAAAAACATGTCTATTTCAAACTATTCAAGCAGTTATATGTGATAATTCAGTTTAGTGTTAGTACTGTTTTAATGTCAAAAACAGTTCAATTTAAAACAATTCAATTTAGAATAAGCACGCAGTTTAAATCTAAGTAAGGTTTAATTGTCCAAAATATTCCTATTTCAAGCTATTCAGTTTACTCAAGCAATTCAGTTTAGCATAAGTGTGCTGTTAGTTCTATTTAACCCATAGATAGGGCCCTATCAGGTGCTACCACTCCGGGCCAGAGTGGACCTGGGAGCGATGGCAATGAAGGAGTACTCTACATTCCCCAAAGCTCCAGCACTGCTGGAACCTCACCATCAGATTGTTTAGTGTCATAACCAGGACACTCGTTAGGGGGGTCTTATCCCTCTACAGAGAAGCAGACGGTGTATTCTACAGCCCCAATTTACAGCTTGAGGATAAACGCTGATATACTGCGATATTACCGGTCGACGTATTCACTCGGAATTTTCTGTTTGAAATAATTTCATGGCTGCTACAGTTCCTGCAAATGTCAGCATTTTGTAGCTTCCTTGGAAGCCGATGAAACGGGAGCATTTTGTGCCAGTGGATTTGGCATATGTGGAAATGTTAGAATATGTCTAGGACTTAATCATGGTTTATATAAGAAAGAAAGAAAGAAAGAAATAAAGAAAGGGGAAAAGTAAGAAAAAATTAGAATGAATAAATCAATGAAGGAAGGAAAAAGCAAAGAGGAAGAAGGAAAAAAAGAAAAGAAAGAAAGAAAGAAAGAAAAGGGACAAGTATAATATATAATGAATGACTGAAGGAAGGAAGGAAAAGCAAAGAGGAAGAAGGGAAAAAAGAAAAGAAAGAAAGAAAGAAAGAAAGAAAGAAAGAAAAGGGACAAGTATGATATACAATGAATGACTGAATGAAGAAAGGAAAAAGCAAAAAGAAAGAAAGAAATAAAGGAGAAAAGTAAAAAAAATAAATGACTGAATGAAGGAAAGAAAAAGCAAAAAGAAAGGGACAAAAAAGAAAAGAGAAGGAAAAGGAACTAGAATGAATGAATGATGTAACGAATGAAAGAAAAAGCAATCAGGGATTAAAAGAGGGAAAAGAAAGAAAGAAAGAAAGAAAGAAAAGATAGAAAGAAAGAAAGAAAGAAAAGATAGAAAGAAAGAAAGAAAGAAAGAAAAGATAGAAAGAAAGAAAGAAAGAAAGAAAGAAAGAAAGAAAGAAAGAAAGAAAGAAAGAAAAGATAGAAAACAAACTCAAAAAGAAATAACAAACAAAAAAGAAAGAAAGAAAAAATGGAAAACAAAGTGAGAATAAAAGAAAAAAAGCATTAATGAACGGATTTAATTAATGAAAGTAAATAAGAAAAAAAGAAAAAAAGAAAAAAAGAAAAAAAGAAAAAAAGAAAAAAAGTAAATAAGAAAAAAGGAAAAAAAGAAAAAAAGAAAAAAAGAAAAAAAGAAAAAAGAAAAACAACGAATAAGCCAATGAAAAAAAAAGGCTCAAAAATAAAACAAAAACAAATACACAAATAGAAAAAAAGGAAAGAAAGAAGAAAGTAAAGAATAGGAAAGAATGAATGAATAAATGAATGAATTGACAGACAGAAAGAAATAGAGGATTCTAAACGCTAAATTGTATAAATATATATATATATATATATATATATATATATATATATATATATATATACATTAAGGAAAGCCAAAGCAAAAATCGGGAAAATAATTTCCTAAAAAAGAAAAGAAAGGTATCAGATTTTTAAAAGCCAGCTCTACATATCTAAATGTTCCCCCTTATTAAAACCGTGTCCTGTAAATAAGAGCAAAACAACATATCCTATTCAAGTCAGTATCAAGGAGAAGGGAGCAGTGTTGTTGGGAGGGGGTAAATCTTGGGGCGAATAACAATATTAGAACGAAAGAGTAACAAAAATGCAGAGAGAGGGGGGGTTCAGGTAATCTAAAATTGCGGTGCAGGCTATAGTATAAAAGTGGAAACAAGATAGTGTAAAAAAATAAACAAACAAAAGAGTAATAATATAGAGGTAGGGGAAGGGGCTTTGAACTAAAGAAGTGGTTGAAGGTGTCGAAGGGAGAGGAGGCAAGAATCTCTGAAGGCCCTGCCAACAAATTCGCATCGTCATATGTGAGATTACATATATAATTTCAACTTAGTCTGGAACGGAACCAAATTAACAAAAATGAGGATGATGCGCCGACCTTGCAACGGTGAAAGAACCTGCCTGCCTGACAGCTCTGAAAATCAGCTTTAGATATTTGAGTTTGTTCGATTTTACCAGAGTTAGAACATCAAACACAGACACAAATGTAAGAAAAGTAACATCAACTCATTAAGTATGGATAAAACGTACAGACAAGTCAGAGATAGATTGATAGATAAATCCAAGTAGATAGATAGATAGATAGATAGATTGATAGATCCAAGTATACATAAAAACAGATAGATAGATAGATAGATAAATAGACCCAAGTATACATAAAAACAGATAGATAGATAGATAGATAGATAGATAGATCCAAGTATACATAAAAACAGATAGATAGATAGATAGATAGATAGATAGATAGATAGATCCAAGTATACATAAAAACAGACAGATAGATAGATAGATAGATAGATAGATAGATAGATAGATAGATCCAAGTATACATAAAAACAGATAGATAGATAGATAGATAGATAGATAGATAGATAGATAGATCCAAGTATACATAAAAACAGATAGATAGATAGATAGATAGATAGATAGATAGATAGATAGATAGATAGATCCAAGTATACATAAAAACAGACAGATAGATAGATAGATAGATAGATAGATAGATCCAAGTATACATAAAAACAGATAGATAGATAGATAGATAGATAGATAGATAGATAGATAGATAGATCCAAGTATACATAAAAACAGATAGATAGATAGATAGATAGATAGATAGATAGATAGATAGATAGATAGATCCAAGTATACATAAAAACAGACAGATAGATAGATAGATAGATAGATAGATCCAAGTATACATAAAAACAGATAGATAGATAGATAGATAGATAGATAGATAGATAGATCCAAGTATACATAAAAACAGATAGATAGATAGATAGATAGATAGATAGATAGATAGATCCACGTATACATAAAAACAGATAGATAGATAGATAGATAGATAGATAGATAGATAGATAGATCCAAGTATACATAAAAACAGACAGATAGATAGATAGATAGATAGATAGATAGATCAAAGTATACATATAAACAGATAGATAGATAGATAGATAGATAGATAGATCCAAGTATACATAAAAACAGATAGATAGATAGATAGATAGATAGATAGATAGATAGATCCAAGTATACATAAAAACAGATAGATAGATAGATAGATAGATAGATAGATAGATCCACGTATACATAAAAACAGATAGATAGATAGATAGATAGATAGATAGATAGATAGATCCAAGTATACATAAAAACAGACAGATAGATAGATAGATAGATAGATAGATAGATAGATAGATAGATAGATCCAAGTATACATAAAAACAGATAGATAGATAGATAGATAGATAGATAGATAGATCCAAGTATACATAAAAACAGACAGATAGATAGATAGATAGATAGATAGATAGATAGATCCAAGTATACATAAAAACAGATAGATAGATAGATAGATAGATAGATAGATAGATAGATAGATCCAAGTATACATAAAAACAGATAGATAGATAGATAGATAGATAGATAGATAGATCCAAGTATACATAAAAACAGATAGATAGATAGATAGATAGATAGATAGATCCACGTATACATAAAAACAGATAGATAGATAGATAGATAGGTAGATAGATAGATAGATAGATAGATAGATAGATCCACGTATACATAAAAACAGATAGATAGATAGATAGATCCAAGTATACATAAAAACAGACAGATAGATAGATAGATAGATAGATAGATCAAAGTATACATAAAAATAGATAGATAGATAGATAGATGTTTGGTTGTTAGGGTTTTGTGGTATATCAGCCTTTGTAGGTTATTTAATATCAAATCCATTTTTATACATATAAAGTAAGTAAAGTTGGCAACCTTATTTGAGGGTGACCCGAAAGCTCCCTATTCTATAGCTACTACACAAGGGTGTAGACGAGGGCGCTACTCTATTCTCTGGATTGCTCCACTTTACTCAAGATCCGCACCTTATAATGCTAAGTGTTAAGCAAGGCGGCGTCAAGTACCATTTTTTGACTCTTTGGTATGACTCGACCTGGGATTGAACCGAGGTCTCCCGGATCATTGACAAACACTGTACGTATTAAGCCAACGGCCAGTTCTAATTTAAACAATTCAGTTTACCATGATTACACTGCTTGTTAAAAACATTTCTATTTCAAGCAATTCAGTTTAGTCAAATAGTTCTAATTCAAACAATTCAGTTTAGTATAAGTATAGATTTTGTTTACACACAGTTAATGTCAAAACAGTTCTATTTCAAACAATTCACTTTTGCGTATGTACAATTTCAATGTCAAAAACTGTTCCATTTTAAACAATTCAGTTTAGCATAAGTACGCAGTTTAAATATGAAAACATTTCTATTTCAATTAATTCAGTTTAGCCTACGTAAGTAGTTTAGGTTTATTTGACTTATAGATAGTGCCCTATCAGGTGCTACCTCTCTGGGCCAGAGTGGACGTTGGCAATTTCCAAAAGCTCCAGCATTACTGAAGCCTCACCATCAAATTGTTTTGTGTCATATCCACATGTGTAGAGATGCAGTCGGTGTATTCTACAGCCACACCTGACTGGATAGATAGATAGATAGATAGATATGAAGAACTTAAATTTAACTGGGTTTACTGATTTTAAATTTTATCTATATTTTCGTCGGTATTTATGGCATATCAACTTTTATGGGTTATTTAACGCCAAATCTAGTTTGCATATATATATATGTGTGTGTGTGATTTGTAAGCTGATTGTAACTTTATTTTTTAACGAGTTATTAGAGCTTATTATTTGCACACAGTTAGATAGTTTCAAGTATTGCTATTTAACCTCTGTAATTTTGTTCATCAAATGTTCTAATCAAATACAAGTGTTATATAAGTGCGGAAGGATTTTTTCTACATTATCATTTTTCGTTGGTTATATCTTATCTTTCGGTTTAGTTAGGCTTAGAACTATTCGGCTTAGTGCACGGGTAGGGGCACACATTGAGCGCATGTGTTCACGCTCGCGCGGGGAGGATGTGACAATCACATATGTCATAATAAAATCCCCGGATAGGAAATAGGACTGGGGATGTGATTGATGTCATGCCCGGAATTGATTGGCTCGTGATTTTGGGTGATTTTTTTTTTTTTAAAGGAGTTAGTTTAGATTCAGACCTGGGCGAAGCGAGTTGATTTTTGGACCTGGGTGAGGCCAGTGCAGTTATGGACTACGGAATGCCCGCGTGTTGTCGGGTCCGATGGACCAGTCAGCATAGTAGAAATTGTGTCTCTCTCTCCTCGTGTCGAAAAGACTAAACTTAAAGAAGGTAATAAAAGTTTCGTACCTGAACTACCGAAAGTCGTCAGTGTTTCGAATATTTTTCGGGATTCCTATGCATGTGAACGTTTTACAGGTCCGTATATTTTATGCATTCGTACATCTGTATATTTTACGTAACCACATTTTGGCTATATTACACAAGTAACTTGTACACAGCAGAATGATTCCTCTTCTGGCCTTAGTAATAAGCCTTTCCTTTTCTGGCCACGGCTATAAGCCTTTACCGGCCACAATCATAGCTTTTTCTTTTCTGGTCTCATGCATAAGACTTTTCCTTTCTGGTTTTCTGTCCACAGCCTTTTTCTTCTCTAGCCACTAGCATAAGCCTTTTCTTTCCTGGATACAACCATAAGAGTTATTTTCTGGTTTCCTGTACACAGCCAAAAACTTTTCTTTTCTGGTCACGGCCAAAAGACCTTTCTGGTCACACTCATAAGCCTTTTTTTTTCTGGCCACAGCAATAAGCCTTTAATGACCAGCGTCAAAAGCCTTTTAATTTCTGGCCACGGCTATAAGTGTCTTCTATTCTAGCACAACCATAAGACTTTTCTTATTGGGCCACGGCCGTAAGCCGAGAATGGCTACAGTCATAAGCCTTTTCTTTTTTTCTGGATTTCAGGTTACAGCGATACATTGTTTTTTTTTGGGGGGGTGCCAACAGTCATGAACTTTTCCCTTTCTGGCCATGGCTTTTAGCCGTTTCTTTTCTAGCCTTAGCCTTAAGACTTTTCTTTTCTGGTTACAGCCAGTCTCACTAGTTTTTATAGTTTCTGGTCTCACATACAAGCATTTTCTTTTCTGGCCACGGTCGTGAGCCTGTTCGAACTACAGTCATAAGCTTTTTTTCTGGATTTCAGGCTACAGAGTTAAGATTTTTCTGGTAATTAGGTACCAGGTGCATTTCCTGTTATTTCTGTTCCCGGTGTTTGACATCCGCCACTGAATTGACGGAGATCATAGAGGTCTTCAAGTCAATATCCAACAGTAACTCAATTATCCACGTATTTGCATTTTACTCCTTCGGTTATCTGCTGTTGACCCCAAAACGAATACTGATTTGAGTATTAAATCAGATCACCGAATCCGTACCAGATTGGACCTTGCTTAAGAGCTGAAAAAATATGGTACTTGAGTGTAAAGGTGATTCCCATCATAATCAGGATCTTTAGAATAACCCCAAACGACCTGAAATAGTTACTGACGGAAATGGAAGTCCTGTGAAGGATTAAGACTGTCTAGACCACGGCTTGGTGTTTTATGGCATATTGTTTTGATGGGTTTTTTATGGCATATCAACTTATGTAAGTTATTCAACTCCAGATCTTGTTTATATATATATATATATATATATATATATAGTTAGGCAGCAGTTCATTTAAGCATGTTTGATTAAATAGTAAAGACATATTTTATCTGTATAATTAAGATCCTTTCGAGTTTCTTGATAAGTGTCTTGGTTTCAGGTTGGAATTGGTGGATGAATTTTCTAAAATTGTCCCGAGCGCTTTCGTCCTCTTCCTAGGCCATCATCAGGGTTTACTTGCATGTGTAAAGAGTGTTTTTTAATGAGTTTTGAAAGTTTTTTGGTTTATACAACATAACAAAACTATGCAAACGCAGAGTTGGATAAAACTGTATTGCTGATGAATTTTAAAAACAGAATGCTATAATCAGAAATAGAATATTATCAAGAAATAAGGAATATTTAAAAAAAAATTCTAAAGGCATTTCAAAGCATTGTCGCGATTTTCAAAATTACTTCTATTGATTTTAGGTTTTTTGTTTTAACTTATCAGGAAACTCGAAAGCATCTTAATTAAATGATACTGACATCATCATCATCATCTGCAGGCACGGATATCCCTGACCCTCTCTAGCCACTTCTCCCTATCGTTCATCGCCTCTGGCAGGTCTTCCGGACTACATCCCGTATCCTCACATAGCTGCTGTATGTATGTTCGAGCTGATCGTCCGACTTTTGCCCGGCCATATGTAGGGGTCCATAGGAGTACATCACTTATGAGCTCCCCTCTGCTTCTCTAGCAGTGTCAGGTTCGTCCAACTTGGATAGTTTTCGTGATGGGAAGCAGGTGGCCGTATAGTTGGTGCCTTGTGGGGTGTTGCCGCCAGGACTTGTTCAATATTGCTGGCAGCATTCTTGTGTAATTGCCGTCTAGCTTTTTCTCCAGTCGTTTAGTTAGAAAAAAAACTGACATAATGTGTCTTTACTATTAAAACAAACATGCCTAATACATATAAATACATACATACATACATATATATATGTGTGTGTGTGTGTGTGATTTGTAAGTGAATAATTTGAAGGTAACATTTTAAAACGAGCCAGGATTAATTTGTTTGCCCAAGGTTGTGTGATTTATAGTTTTACTTTTTAACCCAGATAATTCTATTTGATATTAATAATTTTTGGCACACTGTTAAATAGTTTCAAATATTCTTATATGGTTGCTCACAGTAAAATGTTTTCTAGTATAGTAAATGACTAAATAGTTTTATTGGACCTTTCCATGGGACTAGAACAGGTATTAACAATTCCTGTCAGAGTGGACAAGAGTGTTTTAGCAATGAAGAGATACTCCATATTTCCTAAAGCTCTAGACCCGGAGCCTCACTATTTGATGGTTCAGTGTCATATCCAGGATAATCATTGAGGAAGGGGTCTTACCCCTCTGCATAGATGCAGAGGGAGTATTTAACACCCCCAGCTAACTGGGCTCTTGACCCATTGATGAAACTCTAACAGGTACTACCAATCTTACTCATAATGAAACTGGGAGTAATGCCAATGAAGGTGAGGGTTACACTCCGTTTCCTAAATCACCAGGACAGAAGCTTCAGTGTCAGATAGTTTAGTTTCATATCCAGGAAACTCGTTGGATTTGGGGTCTTACGCCCCAACTGAGATGCAGTTGGCGTATTCTACTGGGGTGACCATACTATTAAGATTTGCTAGAATACTGAGTAAAGTCTAAGATTTGCTTGAAAACTAAAAAGAGTCCGAGATTTGTTAGAATACTGAGTAGAGTCCAAGATTTGCTAGAATAATTAAAAGTTTAAGGTTTACAAGACTACTGAGAAGATTTGCAAGAATATTGAAAAGAGATCAAGATTTACTAAAATACTTTAAAGAGTCCAAGATTTGCTTGAAAACTGAAAAAAGTTCGAGATTTGCTAGAATACTGAGAAGAGTCCAAGAGAGGAGAGAGGACTCACTGTTACTCAGAATTTCTAAGATACAAATGGATTACCCAATCCCAGCCAGACGATCAGATCTATTATTAACTAACAAGAAAAAAACAACTTGTCATTTAGTGGATTCTGCCGTTCAACCTAACAACAGTTTGAAATTAAAAGAAAGCGAAGAGATACTCCAATATTTATACCTTAAAGAAGAAGAAGAAGAAGAAGAAGAAGAAGAAGAAGAAGAAGAAGAAGAAATGAACGGCAAAAATGATTGAAGAAGAAGAAGAAGAAGAAGAAGAAGAAGAAGAAGAAGAAGAAGAAGAAGAAGAAGAAGAAGAAGATTTACGCAAGAAATGAGCAGAAAAAATGATTGAAGAAGAAGAAGAAATGATAGAAGAAGAAGAAGAAGAAGAAGAAGAAGAAGAAGAAGAAGAAGAAGGGCATATCTTCATTGAAGCATGTTATTATCATTATTTTCGCTCATTGTGTGAAAGACATATTCCCGCCCTGTCAACCTTTACGGCAAAAGTCGAAAACAGCTGAAAGCCGGACACTGGCTGTTTCAGCACCAATGAACCCATAGCAACATAACAGCTGTCCAGCCATAAATGTCAACATACACGAGAGAAAGAAGATAGAACAAAAACAGCCCCACAACCAACAAACTAACCAAAAAAAAAAAAATGATGTGCATCTATTTCGGAAAATATCTTGAAGGATTATATAGTCCGAACCCTTCGTTTTTCTTGACGCCATATCGTGTCTCTATCGTCAATTAAATATTTTCTGTCATTCTTTTCTTCGCGGTCCTCATCCTTCTTTCCCGCCAAATAACCGACCCCCACCTACGCCTTCCTGCCTGACCGACCCTGAAGAAAGTTTAACCTTATATTACCACCCCATCGCCAATCCTCTCTGAACCGCACTCTTTCTTTCAATCAGTTATTTATGTCCCTTCTGCGGCCTTCATAAATTATAGTAACAAAAAGAAGATCCCTTCCAGTTTCTAGAACTGATAAAGATGGCGGCGTAAACTTAATGACAGTAATCATACAAGTAATGAAGAACTAGCAAGCACCGAAAGAACGCGCGACAGGCGAACGGTTAAAAAGGCAATACCATTGGTCAAAGGATTAATTCTTTATTAATCTTACAGTTAGGGATTAACTCCTGGTTTTAGCTTGTTTACTTGACGAAATAAGACGACATTAAAAGTTTTTCTTTACGTTCAATAAAAACATCTTTAATATTCGTAAACTAATGCATTTTTTAAATTTGTTTTTCAGTAACGGTTGATTCTTCTTTATTTTATATAATTTTGATTAAAATTATCCTTCATTTTTGAATTGCATTTAAACGTCACTCAATAAGTTTCAATTTCTTTGTTTAATGGCATTTCAAACTTCGTGGGTTATTTAATGCCAACGCCATTCTTTATAGAAGAACAGTCGTGCCACTATTTAACCCATGAGAAGGTTCATGCCTCTTTCAAACGTAATTGTCTGAAAGTGAACGTAATTATTATTTCATTTGTTCGTTTTCCTCCTTGGGCGTCTCCGCTTTTTACTGTCTTCTCACAACAATCTAGAGCAAAAAAAAACAAAAAACAATTGCACAGAACATATGCACTATAAAAATATTTATATACAGATCAGATTCTATTAAATAATTCATCCGATACTTCCCAAAAAATTCCCTTTAGATTATTTTTTTAAAAACATTTTTTTTTTCTGAAATCATCCGATTCAAACTTAAAATCAGTTATTGCTGTTGTTGATCTGATTAGGAAATTTGTTCCAAAAATTTATTACGCTATTCGCAAAAAGTCCAATTGGTTTGTAGACTTGGTTTTTAAAATTTGTTTTGATCGTAAATTTCCAACGAGAACATGTCTAGAAAAAAATGTCAACTATGATTAGAAATTCCATTAATTATTTTGAAGATTTGAATTAGATCACCTCTCATTCTTCTTTCTAATAAAATATGTAATCCTTTCTTTAATCAAAAAGATTACTGTAATCTTTTCTTTCTTCTTATTTTTGTCTCTCTTTTTTGTATGCTTTACAATTTCAATCACCATCATCATGTCGTGCCGCCAGCACGAATATCCCTGACCCTCTCTCGCCACTTCTTCCTATCGTTCATCACTTCCAGTAGGTCATCAGGGGTTGGCATATCAACCTTTGTAGGTTATTTAATGCCAAAGCCATTCTCCCAGAAGAACAGCAGTGGTACTATTTACCCATAGCTGGGAGGATAAGGGGGTTCATACCTTTCCCAAGGGTATTTGCCAGAAAGTAAACGTAATAGTGCCACTGGAGTACGAACTCACTTACTACGATTCCGCAGTCCATCGCGTTAACCATTACATCCCGAGGACACCCCCGTAGGTCATCAGGGCTACATCTCGTATCCTCACAGAGCTGTTGTATATAGGTTCGAGCTGGTCGTCCTGCTTTTGCTCGGCCATATGAGGGGGTCCATAGGAGAACATCACTTATGAGCTCGTTCCTGCTTCTCCAGCAGTGTCCTGCATGTCTGGTTTGTCTAACTTGGATAGTTTTCGTGATGGGATGTCGGTGGCCGTACAGTTGGTGGTTTGTTGCCTCCAGGACTTGTTCAAAATTGCTCGCAGCATTCTTGTGTTGTTGCCAATCAAGCTTTTTCTCCATATGTTTAGTTAACGTCCATGTAGTGCATCCATATAGCAGTATCGACACGACCGCTGCCTGGAAGAAACTGCGTTTCATTTTATCGGTCACAATACTCTAATTTCCATGTCTGGACACTGAATCTCCGGACTGAGTACAATATTCTATTTGAGATCTTATTGAGGTTTTATATATATATATTTTAAAGCAACATTTTTATCGCTTGAAATACAGTTTCAAACTATTAAGCCATTTGTCCCGATACAATAGACAAAATTTGATTGTCAACTTGAAATATATCATAAAGGCAAACTCCTAGATCGCATTCTTCCTTTGCTCGTTTGATTTCCCTCTTGCTGAAGACCCGCCCACCCAAAGAGTGTCCTGAAAATGATACTATAGAAACTGATGGTGAGGCTCCGATCCTGGAGCTTCAGTGAAAGTGAAATACCCCTCCAATGTCATTGCACCGTATCAATAGGTCAAACAGAACTGTTTGACATTTAATCTGTGTGCAGACATATGACTTATGCTCAATTGAATTGTTAGAAATAGTATTGTTTGAACATTTCATTGTATATAAACAAATGACTGATGTATAATTAAATTCATCAGCCCGCTTGGGGGCTTCGAACTCCAGACCCACTGATTACATTATTACTTAAAAGTTTGATGCACTACCGACTGAGCTATGTGGACTCTCCATACAAAACGGTAATTCTCTGAAAATAGTGGACAAGTTCAACTAGCCAGGAAGCAGCGTCTCATCAACCGAGACTGACATCAACACGCGACTAGCAAAGGCATGGACAGCTATTAATAGGAAGTCAAACTGATAAAATGAATGGCATTTTTCCCCCAGCAGTGGTTATGTCAATACCGTTGTATGGATGCACTACATGGACGCTAACTAAACGTATGGAGAAAAAGTCCTGGAGGCAGCACCCAACAAAGCTTCAGCTGTTCGGCCACTTACAACCCATCACGAAAACTATCCAAGTTAGACGAATCAGATAAGCGGGACACTGATGGAGATGTAAGAACGAACTCCTAAGTAACGTCCTCCTGTGGACCCCTTCACTTGAACGAGCAAAGGCAGGACGACCAGCAAGAATCTACATACAACAGCTCTGTGCTGATAAAGGATGTAGCCCTGAAGACCTGTCGGAAGAAATGGACGATAGATAAGGGTGGCGAGAAAGGGTCAGGGACATCCGTGCTGATAGTGCGACATGATGATGATGATGATAATGATGAATCCTCGGTCACAATGCCTCGGACAAGAGAGGAAAAATATTTTGTATTCACACTTATTTGGAGATGGAATTATTCAAAATTGGGCAAGCAAAATGTCGGGGTAAGTCTAACTTTATCAATTATCCCTCAAAAAGACAAATTTATCGTTGGGTACACAAATTTAACGCCACAGAGTCAATAGACAACCCAACAAGAAAGCAGAAAATTTGTTGATTTGTTTTTGTTTTTTTAGTGAGGGTAGTGGGATGCATTTTTATTTGCTTATTTCACAGTCTCTCTGAGGGCTGTTCATTTCGTCTTTAGTCGACACATATTTGCAGTCATTAAAATATTATGCTAGTTGCTGTTTTCTCATTGGTCTAATTTGTAGAGTTTTTGCTAATGTCCCGGGAGACCAGGATTCAGTCACAGGTCGAGTCATACCAAAAACTTAGAAAATGATACTTGATACCCCCTTGTTTATCACTCACCATTATAAGGTACGTCGCGGCTAATGAAGGCATGGACAGCTATCGATAGGCTATCGATCATATGGAAATCAGACCTGACCGATAAAATGAAACGCAGTTTCTTCCAGGCAGCGGTCTTATCGAGACTGCTGCATGGGTGCACTACTTGGACGCTAACTAAACGGCTGGAGAAGAAGCTAGACGGCAATTACACAGAAATGCTGCGAGTAATACTGAACAAGTCCTTGCAGCAACACCCCACAAGGCACCAACTATACAGCCGCCTGCCTCCCATCACGAAACCTATCCAAGCTAGACGAACCAGACATGCAAGACACTGCTGGAGAAGCAGGGACGACCTCATAAGAGATGTACTCCAATGGACCCCCTCATATGGCCAAGCAAAAGCAGGTCGACCAGCTCGAACATACATTCAGCAGTTCTGTGAGGATACGGGATGTAGTCCAGAAGACCTACCAGAGGCGATGAACGATAGGGAGAAGTGGCGAGAGAGGGTCAGGATATCCGTGCTAGCGGCTCAACATGATGATGATGATGATGATAATTTAACGCCACAGAGTCAATAGACAAACCCAACAAGAAAGCAGAAAATTTGTTGGTTTGTTTTTTGTTGTTTTTTTTAGTGAGGGTAGTGGGATGCATTTTTTTTTTTTTTTTTTGCTTATTTCACTGTCTTTTTTTGCGTATTTACTGTGGAGTAATCCTGGGGAAAGAGTAGCACCCTCCCGTACACCTCGGTGCAGTTGCTATTGAAAAGGGAGCCTTTGTGTCGCCCTCGACTACGGTTGCCAACTTTACTTACATACTGTTTTTGTTTATTAGATTGATTAGCCACTTAGTTCCTTCAAGAACGAAGAGTCAACCCCATATATTACGTCCATTGCTATAATTTCATATTTATCTACGGGCTCAGAAACTTGAGGCAAGATGCATTAAAAGTTGACCTTATGGCACATCCTACTCATGTGAAGGGATTGATAAACACACACACACACACACACACACATATATATATATATGTATAAGACTTTCGTTTAAAAAGTTCTAAGCCTCACCATGAATTTTGATTAGTTGCATATCTTTCGCTTTTAGAGGGACTTACGTTCACACAATTAAGGCGGAAATCTGATAGTTTTTTCCTAGTTCTATAAGTGGTAATGTGCAGACACACATACACACACACATATATATACACAAACACACATATATACGCGTGTGTGTGTGTCCATGTGTGTGTACATGTACGTGTGTGTATGCATGTATGTGCGAGTGCCTCTATATGCGCGCGTCTTTATGTGTGTGTACGTGTGTGTGTCTGCGTGTGTGTGCCCGTGTATGTGTGTGTATGTTTGTGCATGTGCACGCATTTACTCAAGCGTGTTCGTATGTATGTGTGCATGTATTATATGTGCACGCATGTATGTGAGTGTACAAGTATGTGCTTACGTGTGTATGGATGTATGTGTCTGTGGATGTATGTGCACGTGTGTGTATATGGGCGTATGTGGAAGTGTGTATCCTATGTGTGGGTATGTATGTCTACGCATATGTTTGCACGCGTGAGGGTGTGCATTTATCCAAACTCTCCGTTTCGAGTAGTATATAACACAAAACCAATATAAGCTGGAGTAAAAACGGTTTGAATTCAGAGTTTTCGTTCTCATGGGCTGGTTGCCTAACCTAGACTAAAAAACTCAGTCTTCCCTACTATTCAACCCATAGCTGGGGGAGAATAGTTGGATTTATACTTTTCGAATGGGTACGCAAACAGCCTCATCCAGGTTTTGAACTTAGGTCACCGTGTTCACTTCCAACGACAATAACTGCATCACTACGAGAGCCTCTTTTTTATCTATCTATCTATCTATCTATCTGTGTGCGTATATGTCTGTGACTTTCCAGATAGATAGATCGATAGATAGAATATAAACATGTTCATTTTAAAACTTGCATATTCCACAATATAGTAATTTACAAAGCTCTTTGCTTCGATGTGGCACAAGGCTGAATGAATGGTGCTCCCAATGAGACTCGAACTCACTCATGTAGGTTTGCTTGTCTAGCTTGCTCACCGTTACAACTCCAGAGGTACCCCATATTCCACACTATATATATATATATATATATATATATATTTACATACAAGGGGAATACGATAAGTTTCCAGACTTTTTTCGTATGGGCACTTTTATTGATTGTACAATCATGAAACTCTAGTCCCCTTCGAAGTAATCTCCTCCAGTTGCAATGCACTTGTTCTACCATTTCAACAACTTCTGGAAGGTCCCATGAAATCCTTTTGTGTGAGCGTGTCAATGACCTTCGTCACAGCCTCTTTCATCTCCTCAATTGTCTCATAACGACGACAGCCTCTGAGCTTAGGGAATAAACAAAAGTCACAGGAAGCAAGGTATAGACTATAAAGAGGGCTAGGAACTGTCTTGATGCCCATCTTGGTAAAAGAGTCTGTGACAAGGATGGAGTTGTGGACTGGTGCATTGTCCTCGTGGAAATGCCACTGACCCGATTTGAAGAGTGCTGGCCTCTTCCCTAGGAATCTCTTTCTGAACGCCCTTAAACCCTCAACATAGTAACCCTAACCCTCACCCTTTGGCCAATCAACTCTGGTGTATTGACTTCCTTACTCCTCCCACACCTCTCATAATCCCTCACAGACCCCCTGCCTTCCTTGAATCTCTTATGCCACTCAGAAACTGATGCTCAATTCATGCAAGATGGCCGAAAAGCAGTTTGAAACTTTCCATACGTTTCTGTAGCAGTTTTTCCAAGTTTAAAACACAATTTTATTGCATATCGTTCTTCTAAAGTGTCAGATGTCATTTTTGAAACTCACCAGCTGTGACACTCAGGCTTTAGTAGGGTGTATTCCAATTGCTGCTGTAGCTGTTCATTTGAAGCTGAAATCATAAAAATTGGTCTGTTATCTCATATGATGTATAGCAATAACATACTGAATTTTCAAGAGTCTACGACAATTTTAAATGCCCATACGAAAAAGATCTGGAAACTTATCGTATGCACCTCGTATATATATATATATATATATATATATACATATATATATCGTATGCACGTCGTATATATGTATATATATATATATATATATAGAGAGAGAGAAAGAGAGTGGGAGGAAGATATGGGTAGAATGTGACATTAGACCAAAAGCAATATAATACTTCTTTTTGATTCGTCAATATCAAGGATAATTTGCATAATTTATCAATCTAATTGATCCTTCCATTATTGAACAGAATGTATCTAATCAGAAATAAAAATCATTATTGTTAAGAAAGTTGTTACTCAAAAGCAAATAGTTTTTATGATTATCTTTCTTTTCGATTAGAATACTTTTTGTGTGTTTTGCTTAATGTTGCTGAGATTTCTAAGAAAAAAAACGACGATTTTCATTGAAATAATTTTTAAGAAAAAAACCATGACGAATTGAATACTCTAAAAAAATCATTTAAGTTAGAATGACTGAGAGGAGAGAAATTAACATAAGACCTTTTTTTTTTTAATTATAAAGTAAAAAAAAAATTACATATATAAATAAACACGTGAAAACAAACAATGTAACGACTTGTAAGTCCCATTCTAATTGTGATTAGAAAATTTTGAGACTTTTTTTAAATTTTGATTTATTTATTTATTCGTTTATATTTGCTTTATTTTTTCCCTTTATTTTTTGTAATTTTCAATCAGGGAAAATTAGGAAAATAATTTTAATTCAAATTTTCACCTCTCTCTCTCTCTCTCTCTCTCTCTCTCTCTCTCTCTCTCTCTCTCTCTGTCTGTCAGTCTGTCTGTCTGTCTGTCTCTGTCTCTCTCTTTCATTCTGTCTCTCTCTCTCAGACTTTCTTATTTCTTTCTACTTCGTTTGATGTGATTTCAATTTTTTTTATTTTTTATTTTTCTTTCTGACGTCCCTATGTCCTTCTCTCTCTCTCTCTCTCTCTCTCGCTCTCTCTCTCTCTCTCTCTCTCTTTCTTTCTCCTTCTGTATCTGTCTGTCTGTCCGTCTCTCTCTCTCTCGCTTTCTTTCTGTCTCTCTCTCAGACTTCCTTAGATCTTTCTACTTCGTTTGAGGTGATTTTCATTTTCTTGATTTTTTTTGTTTCTGACATCCTCATCTCTCTCTCTCTCTCTCTCTCTCTCTCTCTCTCTCTCTCTCTCTCTCATTCCTGCCTCTGCCTGCCTGTCTGTCTATCACTCTCTCTCAAACTTTCTCATTTTTCTTTTCTACTTTGGTGTGATTTCTGATTTGTATTCAATAACCATTTTGACTCTTCCCGAATTATATTCAGCCTATTTTCCTCTCCATATTATTTAGAAATAATTTGTTTGCAATAACTCGTTTCCTTCCTTCCTTTTTTTTCATTCTTTCAGTCAATAATTTTAATGTCAATAATTCATTGCCGATTTATTAGAAACAGGGAATCTCTCCTTTTTTTCTTTCTTTTTTTTTCTTTCTTTTTTTTTATTTTATTTACGACTTCATCACCAGCTGATCTTTTGTTGTCGCACTTCTTCTTTTCTTGTTTGTGTAATTCATTTGTTTATTTATCTATTTATTATTTTTCAAACTTTTTAATTTTCTTTGCATTTCATTGTTGTTTTATTTTATTATTATTTTTTTTTTATTTCCCTTCAACTTAAAAAAAGAAGATATTTCAATCTTGCTGTGTGTACACAAGCTTACCTCCGCACAATACCATTATCTAATGAAAAGAAACGATCAGATTTTAACCGAATCAATCAGCGTAAAGAGAAGTTGGTTAGTGGGGGTAGGGGAAAGCATTTTGAAAGTAATAACTCGAAAATGGCAGGAATTGAAAAATGACGTTGGAAATAAGATGCAAAAAAAAAGAGGGAAGATGAGTGAAAAATAAAAATGGCAACAAAAGATCGGGTAGAGAAAAAGTGAAATAGAATTCGATACTGAGAATATGTGAAAGAAAGAAAGAAAGAAAGAAAGAAAGAAAGAAAGAACACAACAAAAGAAAGAAAGAAAGAAATAAAGAGAGACAGCAAATATAAGAAAGAAAGAAAGAAAGAAAGAAAGAAAGAAAGAACACAACAAAATAAATAAATAAAGAAAGAAAGAAAGAAAGCGAGACAGCAAATATAAGAAAGAAAGAAAGAACACAACAAAAGAAAGAAAGAAAGAAAGAGAGACAGCAAATATAAGAAAGAAAGAAAGAAAGAAAGAAAGAAAGATGATTTTAAATCTCCAATGCAATTAATTCATTCAATTTTCTATGTTTTACCTCCTCCTACAAAGGAAAAAAATCATTTTCTTTTCCCTTTTAAGTCTTCAAATCGTTTTTATTTTCAGCTTTTTTTCATTTTGTTTTGTTTTTGTTTTTAATTTTATTTTGTTTTTTTCAGTTGTTTCTTTTTCTTTTCTTTCTTTTATTTTGTTTCTTTTTTTTCTCTAAAGCATTGATTGAAGAAAAACAAAACTGTAATGAGTTCTTTAGTTCCGACTACAACAGCAAGTTACGACAGAATCAAAATAATGGCGGCTATGAAATAATATTGGGGGTCGGGCAACTCAACAAATTAAAAAAAAGAACGAAAAAACTTAGCGGTGAAAATCAAATAAAAACAATAACAAACAAAAAAAATCTGGATAGGGTGGTACAGAGGACACTTTAAAAGAGCAATAAAAGCTGCTACATTTACAGTGCTATCAAGTACTCGAGAAGCAAGGATACCTAAGACATACAAAACTTTAAAGGAAAAGCACGTTTTGTTTTGCTTTGTTTTGTTTTTTTGTGAAGAAAAAGCGAAATCAGCAATTCCAAAAAGGGAGAATAGATTTTATTGTTTGTGTTTTATGGCATGTCAACTCTTGTTGGTTATTTAATGTCGAATCCTGTTTATACGTGGATAATATATAGGATTTGCAAGCGAATAGTCCGTAAGTAAAGTTATTTTTAAACAAGCAAGAGCTCATTTGTTCGCACAGTTAAACGTTTTCAAGTATTGCAATGTAGCACTAGAAATTCTAGTTCATATTGTTCATTTATTTGCACGCAGTGATTTCAAGTATTGCACACAGGAAGAGTTTATTTGTACACAGCTAAATAAATCCAAGATTTGCTATTCAAAACTAATATTTCTATCCAACACTATTCATTCATTTTCACACTGTCAATCTGTTCCAAATATTGCCATGTAATACCCATTATTCAATTATGATGCAATTTTTGCAAAATGTTAAATGGGAGTGCCCGTGGTGTAATGGTTATCGTCGTAGGAAATGGACACGGCAACACGGGTTCAAATCCGGGACGAGACTAATATCCTTGAGAAAGATTTGAATCTAATTGTTCTCCAGAATAACTAAATGCCCTTCTCCAATGAGTATACTGGATATGACACTAAACACTCTGATGGTGAGGTTCCAGTGATGCTGGGGCTTTGGGGAATGCGGAGTACCCCTTCATTGTTATTGCTCCGAGGTTCGCTCTGGCCCGGTGTGGTAGCACCTGACAGGACCCTATCTATGTGTTAAATAGAACTAACGACATACTTATGCTAAACTGCATTGTTTGACTAAACTGAATGGCTTGAAATAGAAATAATTTTGACTATTATACTGTGTACTTACATTTAAACTGGATGCTTATGCTAAACTGAATTATTTGAAATGGAACTGTTTTTTGACATTGAAACTATACTTATACTAAACTGATTTGTTTAATATAGAACTGTTTTGATATTTAATTGTGTGTAAACAAAATCTGTACTCATACTAAACTGAATAAGCTAAATTAGAACTGCTTGACTAAACTAAATAGCTTGAAATAGAAATGTTTTCACGATTAAACTCTACTTACATTTAAACTCCGTACTTATCCTAAACTGAATTGTTTGAAATAGAACTATTTTCATAAAAATGGATTCGGCGTTAAATAACCGACAAAGGTTGATATGCCATAAACCCCCCAAAAACAACCAATCAACAACTATAAATTCGTTTGCAGTCATTCGTTTGCACACAGTCAAATGGTTCCAACAATTGCCATTTTTTTTTTACTAATAATTCAATTACACAGTCGTTCGATTACACACAATCAAATAGTCGAACATTTCTATTTCAAACAATTCAATTTAGCATAAATCATTTGTTTGCACACAGTTTAAATGTCAAACAGTTCTATTTGACTCATAGATAGGATCCCATCAGATGCTACCTTTCCGGGTCAGAGTGAACCTGGGAGCAATGGCAAATAAGCAGTATTCTGTATTCTCCAAAGTTCCGCAACTGATGCCTCTCCATCAAATGATTTTTGTGA
>CAUZXS010000982.1:92500-97500 GCA_963585895.1 Sepioteuthis lessoniana
AAGAAGTCAACGACCATCCTTTTTGATAAATTCCATTAAACCACAACAATTTGTTTCGCAGAACATTTTTGTCCAAACATTATTACATAATGGTACTTAATGCCGCCATGTTTAACACTCAGCACTATAAAGTAAAGATCAAGGGTAAAGTGGAGCAATCCAGGGAATGGAGTAGTGGGCCTGATAACTGAAAACAAAGAATACTTACTTATATAAAAATAAAGGCGCCCCTGGTGTAATAGATATCGTCACTGGAAATAAACACAGTGACCTAAGTTTAAATTCTGGACGAGGCTGTTTGCATTTCACTTAGCACTCATAACCCAGGGAAAGGTTTTAATCCAGTTATTATTCCTTCAGCTAAGGGAACTAGTAGGGCAATCTGGGCTCTTTAGCCTGGGAGAAGGAAAACTCAGAATTGATAACAAAAATTGATACTTTACAGGAGACATCTGAAAGACATATTCCGAATACAAAATATGAAAACTTTGTTACAACCCATATGGAAGCAGAAGAAGGGTGCTTGCCAAACCAAGAGCCAAATGTAGAGACCCATGAGAGATAACGTGAAAAAAGAAACCTTTCTAAATAAAAGAGAGCCAACAAATGCCCACGCGCAGAAAATTAAGAAAATACAGAGAGAACTAACAAATACCAAAAAGGAATATTTAGAATTCATCCAAGGTTAAATCAATACAAATCAGAAATTTAGATAAACAATGAAGATTAGCCTGGCAGACAGAAAAGAAATGTGTGAAAGGAATTGCTGCCAGCCAAGAGGAAAGACTTCAGAAAAGTTAAGAACATTTTAAGAAGCTATTTCGAAACACTCCACAAATTACTGACAAACCTATCCGAAAAATGACTAACGAGACATCAAACTAGGACAGTTTATTGAGGAAGAACTTGACGTAGTATCAAGAAAAATTAAAAACGGAAAAGCGGCAGACCTCGATGAAATTCCCACTGAAGTTTGGAAAACAAGGAAACTTGACGAGATATTTCTCTGATTATTCATGACAGTCTATAAAAACACAACAGACAAATAGACGAAGTGTTGTATCCACATTTTTTCTAAAACGGGTGACCTCGGAATCACAAAGAACTAAAAGCGAAAGTAAAGTTGGTAACTTTAGTCGAAGTGTAGGAGAGGGCGCTTCTCTTTTCCCTGCATTGCTCCAGTTTACCCTTGATCCTTACCTTATAGTGCTGAGTGTTTAGCAAGGCGGAATCAAGAAACATTTTTTGAGTATGACGCGACCTGGGATTGAACCCCGGTCTCCCGGACCATTGGCGAGCACTCTAATCATTAGGCCAATAACGTTCACTGGTATAAGTAATAAGGTTTATAATGCTTTTCTTCCCAATCTTATCTGTCCGAAATCGAGAAAATCCTTTGGAAAGAACAGAACGGCTATCGAAGGCATCGAGCTACAGCATCACATGTTCTGACGATCCCTCGAATCATAGAAGAAATACGGATTAAGAATGTCAAAGCAACAACTACCGTTCATAGATTTTTCAAAGGCACTCGAATCCATACAAAGATGTTTCTCTGTTTAATGGCATATCAACTCTTTTTAGGTTATTTAATGCCAAAGCCATTCTCCTAGAAGAACAGTAGTGGTACTATTTAACCCATAGCTGGGAGGATAAGAGGGTTCATACCTTTCCCAAGGGTATTTGCCCGAAAGTGAACGTAATAGCGTGACTGGAGTACGAACTCGCTTACTACGATTCCGTAGTCCATCGCTTTAACCATTACACCACGAGGACATCCCTCCATACAAAGAGGGAATACTTTTAGCGTAAGGTGTTCCTAAAGAAAATGTTACCGCAATCGTGATGTTTTTTTCAAAATAACGAAAGCAATGGTTAGATCCCCTGATGGAGACATCGACTTCAATGACAGTGTCACAGCATTCTAGCAAGGACGTACATTAGCACTATTTATCTATGGAAATTTACTAAGCTTTTTGCTTAGATGCGGCACAAGGCCATATGAAAAGGGCACCCAATGAGACTCGAACTCACTCGTGTAGGTTTGCTAGTAGAGCTTGCTAACGATTACACCACCAGAGGCGCATTATTTATCTATGCTCTGCTTTAATAACGAACTTCTTACATCCATAGAAAATATTTTTGTATTATAGCCATAAAGGAATAAAGGGATAAAGAGGCCAGACACTTTCCTTCGTAATATATGTATATATATATATATATACTTATTACTCGGAAAAGGTCCAAAAATCAGTAAGTGAGAGAAAGACAGGTAGATGGTGGACGCAAACTGGTGAACGACTGCTATATTGAACTTTTCTTAACTACGTCGTGAATCCATATTTAGGGCCTAACGTCTTTGCTTCCCTGACAAGAGGTTCTCAAATGAGGACTGCTATGAACTACTGCCTACCCCAAGGTAGCAGACCGTGACTGACCATCTGTGTGTGGGTACCCGATTATATATAATTTAATAATGCCTACGGGTTCGTCCGGCCCGTGATTCACGTGATCTGCTTCCTCTTGTCAACCCACGCGAGCTGTCTTCCTATTTTCGCTGCTGGAACATCCTGATCCAGACATCCCTGATTGACGACTCCGTCAAAGGTCAATATGCAACATTTAAACATTAAAAAAGCCAAGAAGAAAATATGATATACCAACAATGCAGGTGATTTTGCGCTTCTCGCAAATAATCCATTCCAAGTTGAATACCTATTGCATAGCCAAAAGCAAACAGCAGAAAGCATTGGCCTCTTTGTAAACGCAAATACAATTTCAACTATTTTTAACTAGAAGGAGCCACGTTAACTTTCTCAAATTTTAGCGATTTTAACAGGTTTGAATTAAGAATTTTCCCGCTCCTAGACCAGTTGACAAACCAAGAGTTCTGCCCTACTATTTAATTGTGTGTGAATACAACAATTAGAGTTAGATAGAAAGTCTCTAAAGTAAGTTTACCCGTTCAGATACCTCGACAGCAGCATCTCATCTACAGAAAGGGGTGTCAACATATGAAGGCATGGAATGCTATTCACTGTGTTATATAATTACGGAATGATTTTTTTATATTAATCATTTTGCGTTAATTATATTTTATCATTCGGTTTGGTTGGGCTTTGAACTATTCGGCTCTTAGTGCAGGCGCACACATTGAGTACAGTTCACGCTCGCGCGCAGAAGATATTGCAATCACAAATGTCATAATAAAAACCCCAGATAGGAAATGACTCCAAGCCTGGAAGCGATGGGCTGAGAATTTGGGGATTTTGAAAAGGACGTTAGTTTAGATTCGAATCTGGGCCGGGCCAATCCAGCTGGGGGCTACGGGATGCGCAGCACGTTTGTTAGGTCAGATAGAACAGTCAGCATTGTAAAAATTGTGCCTCTCTCACTTCGTGTCGAAAAACTAAAGTCAAGAAGTTAATAAACATTTTATACTTGAACAACGGAGAGTCGTCAGTGTTTCGTATTTCCCTGTATCTATATATTTGTATAGTTGGATTGTGACTATACAACAACTGTTTTTTTTTATTATATGGAAGTCTGGTCAATTCGATATAATAAAACAGGGTTTCTTCCGAGCAGTAGCTGTGTCCATATAGGGATGCTCTACATGGACGTTAAAAAAATGTTCAGTAAAGACTTACATATATCAGCTCCGTGAAGACGTAGAATGCAGCCTAGAAAACGTGAGAAAAGCGATGGATGATATGACAAGAAAGTGCCAAAAAACTGTCACCATGACAATGATATCGATGATGGTATATATATGTGTGTGTGTGTGTGTATTTGTGTGTGGGTGTTTGTGTGTTTACCAACCTCACCGCACGAGCAGCATCATCGACAGGACAGCCTAGTCGGCTGGGACTGTAGAATACGCCGACTGCGTCTCTGCTGAGGGGTAAGACTTCCACTAGTAAGTGTCCTGGATATGACACTCAACAATCTGATGGTGAGACTACGATCCTGTTGTTTTAAGGAATGGAGAATACTACCTTCATTGCCATAACTCTCAGGTCCACTCTGACCCGGAGTGGTTGTATTTGTTATGGTCCCTTTTCTGAGTCAAATAGAAATATTCAATTTTTTTTACTAGGGATTGTTATTTATATAAAATTGAATTATCAGTATCAAATAGCAATACCAGAAACTATTTAACTGTCTGCAAACAAATGAGGTCAGGCTCGTTTAAAAATAATGTTATCTACAAACTAATCACTTTATCATATATACAATACGTATATATATATATATAGAAAAGATTTAGCATCAAATAACCCAGAAAGGTTGATTTGTCTTAAACACAACTAAACCAAACTAAACCTAAACAGATTGCAAGAAAAAGGTTTAAGAAATCAGTCTGCCCCACTATTTACCAATTGCTGGAGGGAGAATAGTCGGATGCCTTCTTTTCTAAAGTAAATTAGCACTTTGAAAAATGCAAACAGCCTCGCCCATACATGAACTCTGGTCATCGTGTCCATTTCCTACGACGAAATCTATTATAAGACGAGCACTTCTTCACGTATGATGTGTGTTGTGGGTTAAATAAAAGTAAAGTTGTCTCCCTTTAGTCGAGGGCGACCAGAAGGCTCCCTTTGCAATAGCTACTACTCTAAGATGTGGGGGAGGGCGCTACTCCTTTCCTTGGATTGTTCCGCTTTATCCTTGATACGTACCTTATATTGCTGAGTGTTAAGCAAGGAGATATCAAGTACCATTTTTAAAGGCTTTGGTATGATGCAACCTGGGATTGAACCCAGGTCTCCCGGACCATTGACAAACGCTCTACCCACTAGGCCATTGCCTGAGACCGTGAGTCGATATAGGCGTGAGTGAATATATGCTTATATTTACATGTGTAGGTATGTTTTCCTGTTGGTTTTTTTTTTTTTGGTTTTTTTGTTTAATGGCATATCAACCTTGGTAGGTTATTTAATGCCAAAGCCATTCTCCTTGAAGAACAATAGTGGTGCTATTTAAACCATAGCTGGGAG
>CAUZXS010000982.1:102500-112500 GCA_963585895.1 Sepioteuthis lessoniana
ATACTTTGAGATCAAGTTATTGTTTTGATAAGTTTAGTTAAAGATCATGAAACATTTCTTTTTATGATCCAAAAATGTTTTTTTTTTAATCTAGATTTCTTGGGAATCTCTTTGTACCAAAGTCCAGTCGATAGAGAGGATGCCCAAGGTTCTACTTCCAAGCGCTTTCGATCATATCGATCGCCTTAGGAGCAAAACCTAGGAAAATTTCTCTATCAACAAAAAAACTGGCAAGAAAGCTCTCGGAAAAAAAATTATAAAAAAGGAAATTTCCGAGGTCTTTAACAAAACTAAACTAAACAATATATATATATATATATATATATATATATATATATATATATTTTCAGGCATTCTCTTACATTAGTCAATAATCACAACTTGTTTTCAAAACCTTTAGGGTTTCGATGGTAAATATAAAAAAAATCAGTGGGCCCAAATGTAACGTCTTTGAAGGTACAAAGCGTTTCCTTCCTCTTCAAAACAAATCAAACTCATGAACAAAACCTCAAGACCCCCAGCCCAATTCTCTCGCCACTCATCATGTAAAATCGATTTTCTAAAGTAAGCGTGCGCTTCTCAGATGTGTGTGCATATGTGCCTGCACGTTGGGGTCAAGGTAGATGAACCTTACTTTCAGAAGAGAGTGAGATATATATATATATAGAGAGAGAGAGGAGAGAAGGAGTAAAATGAGTCATCTGGTTCTTTAAAGACGTTGTTTAGCGAATGAAGAAAAAGAAAATGAAGGTTGTCATGATAAACAAGAAAAGTCAAATACGAAAAATAAAGCAAGAAAAAAAAAACAAGCAGAAAGGATATTGGTGAAGGAAGTAAAGAAGGAAATATCAGAAACGAAAAACAAAAAAAAAACATCTAAAGAAAAAATAAGCAAGAAAAACTTCTAATTAATTCCATGTCTGTAAATAGTCTTTTATCAATGAGAGACAATGTCGTGTGGTTGGTACAAAAGTAGGAATGTGTCTCACTTCCAGGTTTGGTAGGTTAAAAAAAAACGGTATGTTTCCCTTTACCGAAAAGTTTAAATTCTTTTACTAGTTCTGGCATAGAAAGATTGCTTACAGAAAGTTTATACACAAACACACACACACAAATACATAGATAGATAGATAGATAGATACAGATGCACAAACACACACACACACACACACACACACACATATATATATACACACACACAAAAGAGTTAACAACAAAATTGCCCGTGAAAATTTATGTTTTCCACTTTTTTTTGTGACTATTTTATATATATATATATATATATAGAGAGAGAGATAGATACATACATACATACACACACACACACACACACACACATATATATATATATATGTATATATATATACACACACACACACACACACAAAAGAGTTAACAATAAAATTGCCCTATGAAAATTTATGTTTTCCACTAATTTTTGGCGCTGGTTTCGAAAATGTAGTCTGTTTTAATCTATCTCGTCTCATTTTTTTGTGTGATGAAAATAATGTACATATAATAAGATCAAATACAATGATTATAGATGATTTTAACGACGTGTCGGGGTTATTTTATGCCCAGGGGTTAGGTAATCTTGTTTATTGTTAATGTTCACGTAATTGTGGGTTTTTTTCTTTTTCACGCGGTCCTAAAAAATATTTATCAGATCTATCTGACCCTAACAAGCACAACAACTCCAACACCGAGTGGATCTAGTGATACCCTAAACCAGCTCTGTTTAGTTGATAATCAGATCTCGTTCATTGCTAAGCGCCCTGATGAGTTGGGGTCCAGAGAAGATGCAGTAAAGAAAGCCATCATCCAGAAGAGAGCTGGGCCGCTGGGCCTCCGATTGAGTATCTTGAGAACGAGAAAGACACAACACTGACGGTCATAAGAGTAGGGGTCAAAATATTGCAGTTTCTGTTCGGTGTCCAACCCCCCCCCCCTCACACGCAAACCTTGAATAACCTTTTCGAACACTTACAATAAAGTGAGAGGTAAATATTTTGTTAAAGAAGTCTTCCTGCGTCCGTTTATTTATTGGGTCCTATCTCTGGGTTCAATAGAACTAAACTGTGTACTTATACTAAACTGAATTGCTTGAAATAGACATGTTTTTTATATTGAAACTGGGTACTTCTGCTAAACTGTTTTGTTTGAAATAGAACTTTTTTACATTGAAACCTGTGTACTTATGCTAAATTTAATTGCTTGAAAGAAGAGTTTTTGACATTGAAACCTGTGTACTTATGCTAAACAGAATCGTTTGAAATAGAACTGTTTCGACATTTATCTGTGTGCAAAAGACTCTACTTAACTGAAGTGTTTTGTTTGGTCTCTTTGTTTAATAGCATGTCAACCTTTGTAGGTTATTTAATGCCAAAGCCATTCCCCTAGAAGAACAGTACTGGTACTATTTAAACCATAGCTGAGAGGATAAGGGAGTTCATTCCTTTCCCAAGAGTATTTGTCCGAAAGTGAACGTAATAGCGCGACTGAATTTCGAACTCGCTTACTACGATTTCGCAGTCCATCACTTTAACCATTACACCTCGAGGAAACTCGAGTATTTTGCATCCTTTACAGATTTGGATCTGAATTGGAAGAACTTCAAAGAAACAAAATCACAGTGTCAATTAATAATTAATTATATTATCTATTACTTATATAAAAGGAAGAGAGAAAAAAAAGTCCATTAACAAAGTTTTTCCTTGGCAGTACTTAATTTTGACGATGGTTATACGAGTGTCTTTTACTTATGTTACCCCCGACTGACTCAGGTTTCAACCCTACCCCATCGAAGAAGAGATCAAATCATTAATGTTTTCTGGTAATATCTGCATCCTCTCAGCAGAAGCCACTCCCACCTGAGCCAATGAAAAGGCCAATTTCTTCAAGTGAAAGAGGCTCCGCCTACTTTGACCGCCTATATCTCAAACATTGCAAAACCATGAGCTGTCTTTGAAAATCAAATTCTCCGGGATTTTAATATACAAACGGTTAATCCTATCCAGGCCAGAAGACCAGACCTTGTTTGATTTAAAAATAGCATATTTTGCTGAATCATTAAACTGCAAAGTGAAGGTGAAAGTAGGCAAAAAGCTGAACAAATACTTGGACCTTGGCTGAGAACTGAAAAAGCTATGAGAAGATGAAGGCGACACTGATATCAATTTGAGATGAAGTTCTTAGAACTGTCTCCAAAATCATGGAAAAAACTCTACGAAAATTTGAGAAAGAACTGAAATTAACCATGCAATAGCGTAACTGAAATCATCATCATCAAGTCGTGCCGCTTGCACGGATATCCCTGACACTCTCTCGCCACTTCTCCCTATCATTCTTCGCTTTTGGCAAGTCTTCAGGGTTACGTCCCGTATCCTCACATAGCTGCTGTATGTATGTTCGAGCTGGTCGTCCTGCTTTTGCTTGGCCATATGCGGGGGTCCATAGGAGTACATCACTGATGAGTTCGTCCTTGCTTCTCCAGCAGTGTCCTGCGTCTCTGGTTCGTCTAACGTGTATAGTTTTCGTGATGGGAGGCAAGTGGCCGCATAGTTGGTATCTTGTGGGGTGCTGTCGCCAGGACTTGTTTAATATTGCTCTCAACATTCTTGTGTAATTGCCGTCTAGTTTCTTCTTCAGCCGTTTAGTCAGTGTCCAAGTAGTGCATCCATATAGCAGTATCGATACGACCGCTGTCTGGAAGAAACTGCGTTTCATTTTATCGGTCAGGTCTGATTTCCATATGATCGAGTGCCTATCGATAGCTGTCAATGCTTTCGTTTGTCGTGTGTCGATGTCTTTTTCGGTTTATGAGACGCTTCTTCCTAGGTAGGGAAATTTGTCTACTAGTTTCAGAGAGGCTCCGTCTAGTGTGGTAATGTCGCCTGTTTGGTTGTAACAGTTTTGTGTGCATTGACATGGTGGCCAGTTTACCGTCGCTCGGACTCCAACGAAAAACCATCAATTAGAGGTGAAATATAGCAAAAAAAAAAAAAATTGGCAAGAAGAAGAAGTTGAGACGGTTGAAGAAAAGACAACAAAATTAATTCAATTTCAAATCATTCAGTTTAGCATAAGCATACAGTTTAAATTTAAGTGTACAGTATATCTTTTATTCAAACAATTCTAATTCAGATAATTCAGATTAGTATACGTACAGGTTTTGTTTGCACACAGTTAAATGTCCAAATACTTCTATATTAAACAAATCAGTTTAGTGTTAGTACATTTTCAATGTCAAAAATAGTTCCATTTTAAAGAATTCAATTTATCATAAGCACGTAGTTTAAATGTAAGTACGGTTTAATTGTCAAAAACATTTCTATTTCAAGCTATTCAGTTTAGTTAAACAGTTCTAATTCAAACTATTCAGTTTAGCATAAGTATGCAGTTAGTTCTATTTAACCCATAAATAGGACCCTATCAGGTGTTAATATTCCGGGCCAGAGTGTCCTGGATAGGACAATAAACAATCTGATGGTGAGGTTCAAGTGATGCTGGAGCTTTGGGGAATGCGGAGTGCACCTTCTTTGCCATATATGTAGTGCTATATATGTAGTGCCTCGAGAATTCGTAGTTTTTTCTTGTTATTTTGATATTCTAATATTGTTGTGTTTTCTGTAAGAAATTTCCGTAATCTGTTGTTGCTTACCGAAAACACAACAATATTACAACATCAAATTAACAAGCAAAAACTACATATTCTCGAGGCCCTACATATTAGGAACATACAACCCAAACTTAATAGAATTGATTTTAAAACTAGTGCTAATGTACTTAAATGTCTTTAGCAACTCACGCTATTTATAGAACAGATTCGAAAAATAAACGCTACACAATACAACAGTGCAGACACTCTTCTTCTTACAAAGTAGTTATGTACATACAAAAGTGACATCACTTTTCTAATACATCCTCCCCTGATGATGGCCCAAAGTCAGGTAGAATGTACTTGGGAATTAACTAATTATAGAAGATTTAGCAACCAATTACCGCCAAATATCATAAAATCAATACTGCAGCTCGAAAGGATTAACAATAAATATGTAGACTAAAAGTGTCTATTGCATTCAATCAAATATGTATTAATGAAGAAATGCTGCCAATATATATATATATATAGAGAGAGAGAGAGTAGTTGGCGACCATAGTCGAGGCTCATCCGAGGGCTCCATTTCCCATAGCTTCTAAACCGATGCGTAGCAGAAGGCGCAACTCCAGTCCCTGGATTGTTACAATTTACCCTTTATCCTTACCTTATAATGCTAAGTTTTAAGCAAGGCGGCATCAAGTACCATTTTTTGAATTTTTGGTATAACTCAACCTGGGATTGAACCCCGGTCTCCTGGAGGATTGACGAACACTCTACTCATTAGGCCCATGGCCCGGTCATAATATGGCCGACCGTAGTCGATGGTGACCCGAAGGCTCCCTTTTCAATAGCTACTACACCGAGGTATACAAGAGAGCAATACTCCTTTCCCTGGATTGTTCCATTTATCCTCGCTCTGTAAATTATAATGCTGAAATATAAGCAAAGAGGCATCAAGTACCATTTTTTGACTCGAACTGGGATTGAACCCCAAACTTCCGGACTATTGAGAGACTTCATTTGCTGTATATTGACCTCCGACCCGGCCAAGCTGTCAAAACAGGAAATGCACCTGTGTAAATAACAGGTGCATCCGGTCGAGGAATATCAGGATATAACCTTGACTGTCGAGTGGTTGAATTGGGTGCGAAATTGTGACGCTCGCAGGAAGAAGAGTGGGTATCAAATTATTATATAACCCTGGCGACAGGAAGTTCAGATCAGTTGGAGAGAAGATCAGTTGGAGAGAAGATGCTGGAATGAGGAATATGTCCCAGAGAGGCTGGGCTCCCAGGCCCCCGGTTGAGCAGCCCAGGAGAACGGGAAAGAAACGCTGTTATGGCCATAAGAGTGGGGGTCAATATATTGCAGTTCTGTTCAGCCTCCAACTCACTTCTCATACAGTAAACCTTTAGAAACCCTTTCGAACCCTTTCAAATAAAGTGAGAGGTATATTTTTTAAAGAACTGTGTCGCTCGTCTTTATTGTGTCGTCGTTATGATTCTGCATAGGAATGTATATGTATTATGAAGCTATACAATAGATAGTGGATTGTTGGATTTGGATAGGCCGGAAACACAGACACACGTGGGTGACGTCAAGACAGGTACGGAATCCACCATGACACATGGTAGATGCACATTTGACTAGTGCACACAAAGTTAAAACAGTACTTTTCCTAGTCAATTGACGCATATTTATGTGTGTAATAAATAAACCTAATTTTTTGTTATATAACCTTATGTTAACATATTTTCTTTGTTCGTAAAAACGTAACAAAGGCCACCAGTTAAAAAAGATGTGAGAAACAAGCGAAAAATATATGTATATGTATTATGTGGCTATACAACACATTTCTGGAGCTCTATGGAGTGTGGAATCACCACTTTTGTGAAGTTATTCCCAAGTTCTCTCTGATCTGGTGTGGTAGAGCAGTTTAGGTCGATCACCATGGATCGAATAAAATCAATTGAATTAAATCAATACACTAGCTCGTAAAACATTAATATTCAAAGTAAGTATAATAGGTCTACCTGTTTAAAATGATTTTAAACTTTATCCATACATTGGTAGAGGTAAGCTTACATATTGAAAATACTCTAAATTCAGCTTTTCTTTAACCAGCCCACTGGCATAATGGTTAGAATGTTCGCCAATGGCCCGGGAGACCTGGGTTCGAGTCATACCAAAGACTCATAAAATGGTACTTGATACTTCCTTGCTTAACCCTCAGCATTATAAGGTACGGATTAAGGATAATTATGGGCTATACACGCACTCCCCAATCGAAAAAGGAGCCTTCGTGTCACCCTCGAAAACGGTGGCCATCTTTTCTTTTCTTACTTATCATTGAATACAGAAGATAAGGTTGGGCTATTAACTCTTTCATAAAAATTATATGAGAAATAATATTTTTTACTTCTAATTCTTCCAAGCTGTGCCAGTGCTACGGTATGGTTGCACTTTATGGATTCTTAACAAAGCACTTTAAGAAAAAGCTAAGTAGAAATGATTCTACGTAGTGTTTTGAATAATCCACGAAGCAGCACCCTACCAAAACAGCAGCTATACTACTAACTGTCTCCAATCTCCTAAACCCTCCAAGTAAGATAAATCAGACATGCAGGGAACTGCTGCAGAAACAAAGACGATATCCAGTGGACTACAACTTATGGTTTCACTAGTGTTGCCCAACCAGTAGAAACTCACATGCATCAGTTTCACAGATGCTCTGCATAGAACCTGCAAAGAGCAAAAGCCATTAAATATGGACAGCGAGAAAAAGTCAAGGGAATCTATGCTATCAGCAGGATTTGATGCTGATGATAAAAGTTTCTATATCCATTGATCGTATACTAAAAATATTACCTATTGACACATTTCGGATTTCTGCCTGAAAAATTTATGATAACATATATATATATATATATATATATATTATCATCATGTCGCTACATCAACACTGATCTCCCTGACCCTCTCCCGCCACCCTTCTCTATCGTCCATCACTTCCGGTACGCCGTCAAGATTACATCCTGTATCGGCACAGAGCTGTTGTATGTTGGTTCTAGCTAGTCGTCCTGCCTTTGCTCGTCCATGTGAAGGGGTCCACAGGAGTATGTCGCTTCATCCCTACTTCTCCATTAGCGACCCGCATATCTGGTTCGTCTAACTTGGATAGTTTTCATGATGGGTGGTTGGTGGCCGTACAGCAGCTGGTTTATGGGTCTTGTTTAATATTGCTCACAACATTCTTGCGAAGGTACCATCAAGCTTTTCTCTCATACGTTTAGCTAGCGTCTATGTAGTGCATCCATATAGCATTATCGACACGACTGGTTCTTGGAAAAAGCTGCGTTTTATTTTATTGGTCGGGTCTGACTTCCATATGACCGATATTCTACTATTAGCTGTCCATGCCTTTGCTAGTCGCGTGTTGATGTCAGTCTTGGTTGATCAGACACCGCTTCCTAGGTAGGTGAACTTGTCTACTAGCTTCAAAGAATAACCGTTTATATTATATTCCGTCTTGTGTGCGTTGATAGGTGCTTGTTCCAGTCTATGTTGCAGGGTTTCAGCTTGGGCGGGTTTATTTGCCAGAAGAGCTATGTCTTCGGCGTAGTCTGCGTCTGTAAAAGTTTGTGTTGAGTATCTTCTGCTTCTTTCCTTTGTCGGTTTGAAATCATTATCTTTCATTTTATCAATAGACGTTCTAAGCCCGAAGTCTAGACAGACGATAAAGAGGTATAGGGCTAATGTGTCTCTTTGCAGTACACCTGCTACAATATCGAAGTAGTCTGTGTTTCCATCCAGGAAGCGGACTTTTACTTTCATGTTTCTATATAGCATCATAATGGCCGTAGGTCGTAGGCGAGTAGTATTTGCTCCATCTTTCCACTGTGTATGGAGTCAAATGCCTTAGCAAAATCGACAAATAATATTAATGCATCTAGGTTTTTTTTGCAGGTACACCTACAAGAATTCGACGGATAGTCAAAATTTGTGACGTCGTGGATCTATTTCTCCGAAAGCCATTTTGGTTCTTTCTACGTATGTTCCCAATTTTGGGTTCTATGCAGTTGCGTAGTAGAGCATTGTATATCTTGGCCACTATGGATGGAAGGTTTATACCTCGGTAGTTCTTGGCTAATACGAGGTCGCCTTTCTTAGGGAAGGGAAGGAGATATCCATTTGTCTATCTGTCTATTGTGTTTTGATTATATACGGCATTTCAGTGTCGGAGCAGTGTGTCGTCGAATTCCCTGGTCTTCCATACTTCTGGGGGTATTTCATCAAGCCCTGCTGCTTTTATGGGTTTTTTTTTAATACTTACAACGGGTTTGGTAGAGATATTTTGTTCTTTATTCAAGGAAGAACTTCTTCTGACAAAAATTGTTGAGTTGTTCTACAGTTTAGCAATTAAGGAAATAGATAAAATAATGATTAAAATGTAAACATATAAAAGAAAGGAAATGGTCTAAAGACAAGAGACAGACAAGGAAAAAAGGAGGGAAATTGATATTTAGTTCGAAAGATAGTGTTAGGAGTTTTGGGTTTTAACTTTGACGATCTCGATAGATGGTCAAGGCTAGGCACCATCAAGAGTATAAGGTTTTGTCAGAATTTTGACCAGACAGAATTGGATTTAGTGTAGGCTGTAATAGCAGTACTTATAATACATATGTTAAATTATAACGTATTCATTCAGTTTAAGATATATTGAAATCAAATTCATTCTTAAAGGTAAAGAATGTAGATTTTCTCTAAAAAGAAATAACCGAAAGTTTTGGGGGTTTTTTTTTTCAATTTACAATTCCCGAAAGTTGTTGAGAAAGAGCAGAATAATTCCTTACTTACTGAAGAAAATATTTATTTCTTCACTATTCATTCTAATTGGTTAAAATGTATTTTAATCAATCTAGGAGGTAAAAGGTTTCCTATATTTGTTTGGCTTTGATCATTCAATTTTTTTGTCACAAATCGGTATTGTCATCTGCAAAATATCTCAAAGAAATTTTTAAATGAGTGCAAAAGCAGTGATTGGTCAATAAATGCGTAAGTGCTGATTGGTCAATAAAGATAAAAATACAAACTAAAAAACTACAGGTTAACGAGCTGATTTTTTGTACAAAAATTATTCCTTTTTTAGCATGGATTCTCAACACACACACACACACACACACACACACACACACACACACACACACATATATATATATATTTATATATGTATATATATATAAACACCTAAGAAAGACTGAATATATAGATAGATAGATAGATAGATAGATAGAGAGACAGACAGACAGACAGACAGACAGACAGATAGATAGACTTACGGGCCAAGAGATAGAGCGTGAAGTAAATGTTGAAAGTCCAAGTGAAAGTTTGAAATGACTC
>CAUZXS010000983.1:0-20000 GCA_963585895.1 Sepioteuthis lessoniana
GATTAAAATTGACTTGAAAGGGACATCAACAGGTCAAGGATTATTTTGTGCTTATAACGGGAGCTCCAGGTCTGAGTAAATTGTAAGTTCTGATTGTATTTTGGTTTATTTGTTTTACAGCATATCAACGTCTTATGGCTTATTTAATGCCTAAGTTTGATTGATTACTGAAGCTTATTTCTTTAACGGCATATCAACACCTAATGGGTAATGGAGGAATAATCGAAAAGAAACTCTTAAACTAGTTTGACTTACGAGAAGAGAGCCCCATACCCACCTAAAGATTTAGGTAACCTTCATTTATTCCTAGAGCCTCATTCCATCTCTGCCTTGTTGTCTGGGGCTGTAGAATACACCGACTGCTTCTCTGCAGAGGCGTAACCCCCCCCACTGCCAACGAGTGTCCTGAATATGACACTAAACAATCTCATGGTGAGGCTCCAGTAATGCTCGAGCTTTGGGTAATGCAGAGTACCCTTTCATCGTCATCGCTCCCAGCTCCACTCTGGCCCGAAGTGGTAGCACCTGATAGGGTCCTATCTATAGGTCAAATTGAACTAAACTGTGTACTTATACTAAACTGAATTGTTTGAAATAGAACTGCTTTTGACATTTAAGCTGTGTACTTATGCTAATCTGATTTGTTTAAAATCGAACTGCTTTTGACATTTAAGCTGTGCACTTATGCTAAACTGAATTGTTTAAAATCGAACTGCTTTTGACATTTAAGCTGTGTACTTATGCTAAACTGAATTGTTTGAAATCGAACTGCTTTTGACATTTAAGCTGTGCACTTATTCTAAACTGAATTGTTTGAAATAGAACTGTTTTTAAATTCAACTAAAGTGTGTGCTTGTGCTAAACTGGATTGTTTAAAATAGAAGTTTTGACATTTAACTGAACTGTTTTGGCTTTTAACTATTTGTAAAAAAAAAAACTATACTTATACTAAATTGAATTGTTTGAAATTCAATTCGGCGTTAAATGACCCGAAAAGGATTTATATACCGTAAAACAAAACAAAACAAACAAACAATTTATGCTAAACTGAATTACTTTAGTAGGACTGTTTTGACATTAAACTGTGTGAAAACCAACAAAATATACCTATACCAAACTGAATTATTTGAAATGGAATTGTTTTTGACATCTAAAATATACTTATACTAAACTGGATTGTTTGAAATGGAACTATTTTTGACATTGAAACTTTATACTTATGTTAAGCTGAATTGTTTGAAATAGAACTGTTTTGACATTTAAAATGTACTTATGTTTATCTGAATTGTTTGAAATAGAACTGTTTTGACATTTAAAATGTACTTATGCTAATCTGAATTGTTTGAAATAGAACTGTTTTGACATTTAAAATGTACTTATGTTAGTCTGAATTGTTTGAAATAGAACTGTTTTGACATTTAAAATGTACTTACGTTAAGCTGAATTCTTTGAAATAGAACTGTTCTGACATTGAAACTGTGAATTTATGATAAAATGAAATGTTTGAAATAGAACTGTTTTGACATTTAACTGTGTGTAAACGATAAACTATTCTTATACTAAACTGAATTATTTGAAATAGAACTGTTTTTATGTATTAAAATGGATTTGACATTAACTATGATATGGTTGATATGCCATAAAACCCAACTAAACTATATCATATATATTTAATATATTTGCATAAAGAGGATTTGGCATTAAATAACCTACAATGGTTGATATGCCATAAAACCCAACTAAACCAAATCATATAGATTTGATATATATGTATAAAGAGGATTTGGCATGAATAACCTACGATGGTTGATATGCCATAAAACCTAACCAAACCAAATCTTATATATCTAATATATATATGTAAAGAGGATTTGGCATTAAATAACCTACAATGGTTGATATGCCATAAAAGCCAACCAGACCAAATCATATTATTTGATATATATGTATAAAGAGGATTTGGCATTAAATAACCTACAATGGTTGATATGCCATAAAAGCAACCAGACCAAATCATATTATTTGATATATATGTAGAAAGAGGATTTGGCATTAAATAACCTACAAGGGTTGATATACCATAAAACCCAACCAAACCAAATCATATATATTTAATATATATGTATAAAGAGGATTTGGCATTAAATAACCTACAAGGGTTGATATACCATAAAACCAAACCAAACCAAATCATATATATTTAATATATATGTATAAAGAGGATTTGGCATTAAATAACCTACAAAGGTTGATATGCCATAAAATCAAACCCAACCAAATCATATATATTTAATATATATGTATAAAGAGGATTTGGCATTAAATAACCTACAAGGGTTGATATACCATAAAACCCAACCAAACCAAATCATATATATTTAATATATATGTATAAAGAGGATTTGGCATTAAATAACCTACAAAGGTTGATATGCCATAAAATCAAACCCAACCAAATCATATATATTTAATATATATGTATAAAGAGGATTTGGCATTAAATAACCTACAAGGGTTGATATACCATAAAACCCAACCAAACCAAATCATATATATTTAATATATATGTATAAAGAGGATTTGGCATTAAATAACCTACAAGGGTTGATATACCATAAAACCCAACCAAACCAAATCATATATATTTAATATATATGTATAAAGAGGATTTGGCATTAAATAACCTACAAAGGTTGATATGCCATAAAATCAAACCCAACCAAATCATATATATTTAACATATATGTATAAAGAGGATTTGGCATTAAATAACCTACAAGGGTTGATATACCATAAAACCCAACCAAACCAAATCATATATATTTAATATATATGTATAAAGAGGATTTGGCATTAAATAACCTACAAAGGTTGATATGCCATAAAATCAAACCCAACCAAATCATATATATTTAATATATATGTATAAAGAGGATTTGGCATTAAATAACCTACAAGGGTTGATATACCATAAAACCCAACTAAACCAAATCATATATATTTAATATATATGTATAAAGAGGATTTGGCATTAAATAACCTACAAAGGTTGATATGCCATAAAATCAAACCCAACCAAATCATATATATTTAATATATATGTATAAAGAGGATTTGGCATTAAATAACCTACAAGGGTTGATATACCATAAAACCCAACCAAACCAAATCATATATATTTAATATATATGTATAAAGAGGATTTGGCATTAAATAACCTACAAAGGTTGATATGCCATAAAATCAAACCCAACCAAATCATATATATTTAATATATATGTATAAAGAGGATTTGGCATTAAATAACCTACAAGGGTTGATATACCATAAAACCCAACCCAACCAAATCATATATATTTAATATATATGTATAAAGAGGATTTGGCATTAAATAACCTACAAAGGTTGATATGCCATAAAATCAAACCCAACCAAATCATATATATTTAATATATATGTATAAAGAGGATTTGGCATTAAATAACCTACAAGGGTTGATATGCCATAAAACCCAACCCAACCAATTATTCCATCTGTCAACAAGCTTATTTATTGATGCCCCTCTAATAAAATTTTTGGTTTTGCTGCAAAATATGTGACGAACACTTGTTCTTCATCTTCTCTTATTGTCAACTTTAGACCATCCAAATAAATCTTCAATAGTTCGTTGAGAATCATTGCTTACACAACACCGTCTAATATCTATTTTTTAAACAGGCTTGTTACTGGTGATAAGTGGTTCCTTTATCATAACATTTAATAGTGTTGTCAGTGGACCCGTCGAAGACCTGTTCAGCAACAGAAATATGGACCCCATCCAAAGGGGATCATGTTGAGTGGATGGTGGGATATTCCAAGAACTGTTGTATAATAATAAAAAAATCACCACTGATCTCTATTGCAATTAAGTTTGTCGTTTGAAAAACAGCTTTGGATAAAAAAAAAAGTTCTTTAGTCAACAGAAAGGCAGGTTTTTTTTATCATTAAGGGTTTTCGGACTATTGTCTTCAGCAGGACATATAGCGTAACGGTTATAGGCGTTGGTTCCCTAAGCTTCTAAGGAGACAATCATCTGGAGGTTGCGGGTTCAATCCTGACTCTAGGCGAGTAACAATACAGGAATACTTAACACTTGTACCCGGTTATGGTTAACGGAATCAGAACAGGCGACCCCTGTGGAGTCAATAAAGGACATAGTTCGAAGACGAAGACTATAGTCCGAAAACCCTTAATGATAAAAATCATCAACCTTCGTCTCAGAAATTTAGACAGGAAGGGTGTTATCCTCCATCACGATAATGTCCGTCCTCACACAGCTGAAATGCCTTAAGAGCGCTCGGTTGGAAGAAAATTCTTTCAACTTCCATATTCTCCAGACCTTTCTCCTTCTAATTATCCCTTGTTTAGGGGATAACGGAATCATTTGGTTGGTCTTCGGTTGACATGAGGAGAAGAGGTTAAACACGAGCTGGTCTCATATTTTACATGAAAACCCAAAGAATTTTACAAGCATGCCATCTACAAGCTTGTTAACAAATAGCATAAAGTCCCAGTAACCAATGGAGGTTATACTGATTAGATATTTCTATTGATATGTATTTTTTCCTTTATAATATATATTCTAAAATCGGACTTTACATTCGTGTTAAAATTGTACCAACTTTGTAATATACCTGAATTAAGCAATAGAAACCTCAACTGATTTAATACCCCCCCACAAAAACAAAATTGTTTCACACACACCCAAAAAAGACAAAATCGTTTCACGCACAAAAAACAAAATTGTTTTATATACACAAAAAAACAAAATTGTTTCCCACACTCAAAAAAACCCCAAAATTGTTTCACACACACACACACACACACACACAAATTGTTTCCTACACACAAAAAAACAAAATTGTTTCACACACACACACAAAAATTGTTTCCCATTCACAAAAAAACCCAAAATTGTTTCACACAGACAAAAATACAAAATTGTTTCACACAGACAAAAATACAAAATTGTTTCACACACACACAAAAAAAAATTCTTTCCCATACACAAAAAAACCAAAATTGTTTCACACACACAAAAAAACAAAATTGTTTCACACACACAAAAAAAATTGTTTCCCATACACAAAAAAAAAACAAAATTGTTTTACACACACAAAAAAACAAAATTGTTTCACATACACACAAAAAAATTATTTCCCATACACAAAAAAAAAACAAAATTGTTTCACACAAAAAAAAATCAACAAGCAGACGATATCCTGCAGGAACTATGACAGATACAAACGATAAAGCTGAATTAGTGGTTCTCATAGATACACCTTCCTAAGCCAAATCCCTACAGCATAGCCTGGAGCAACCAGCAGAAGACATTGACCTCCACAGGAACGCAAATAAAACAGAGTTCATTTATTTTAAATAAAAAGGAGCTATGTCTACTTTACGTGGCAAGCCTCTGAAATTACTCGACCAGTTGACACACCTCGGCAGCAATATCTCATCTACGGAAAATGATGTCAGCATGAGAAAGACATGGACTGCTACTGACTTGTTGTCGATCATATGGAAATCTGATCCCTCTGATAAAGTAAAACAGGATATCTTCCAAGCTGCAGCTGTGTCAGTACTAGTGTATGGATGCACCAACTGGACGATAACGGAACGCATGAAGAAAGAAAACTAGATGGGAACTACTCAACAATGCTGTGTGGTGTTTTGAACAAATCCTGGAAGAAACACCCCACAAACCAGCAGCTGTACGGCCACTTACCTCCCATCTCACGAACCATCCAAGTAAGATGAGCAAGAAATGCGGGGTACTGCCGGAAAAGTATGGTCAAACTCATAAACATCGTTATCTAGAGGATTGCTACACATGGATGCACCGTTGTTGGCCGAACAACGAAAACTTACATATGTGAACTCTGTGCGGACACTGGATGCTGTTTAGAAGACCTATCTGAAGCGATGGATGATAGGGACAGATGGCAGGAGTGTGTGTGTGAGAGAGAGAGGGAACTCCGTGCTGTCACTGCGTAATTTGATATATATATATATATATATATTTGATAAATATATATATATATATATATATATATATATATATATAGGGCCATGTGTTTACGTATATATCCCTTCGTGTCAGTACAAGCAAGCATAAAATTCTCTCTCTTTTTTTTTTTGAGCCACCGATTTGCTTGTGTAATTTCACTGATTGATAGGTGGGTGCATAGAAGTTTCTTGAATCAATTCAATCGTTTCCACATATACCTACAACAACAAGCAATTTACTTAGAACAGCACACGAGTATCGAAGCTTACATAGATGTTTCCATCAGCCGAACAGAAAAGAACAGATTATGTCAAAATATACAAGAAACATTCGTCTTAACCTGATAAGCAAAAGCCAGGGTTAGATCATCGCCAGAGAAAATGCTTTTGAGATTGTATAACGATTCTCTATACCTAGCGAACCATAACCCCTCACTAGATTCTCAGATATCCTCTACCTGAGCACAGAAAATGTAGGAAAAGAAAAATATCGAACACGAAATAAAAAAGAAGAAATAAAAACTTCGCTCCAGGGGCACTGCGATCATGCCACTCATCAATTCTTCTGTTCAGCTTGTCACGTAGAATTGATCATGTAAACCAGTGTACCCCACCGACTCATGCCAAGGTGGCCTGGCAGATTAGGAGGTCCTCAGTAACGATGTCCGGCTAGAGAAGGCAATTGATATCGGGACATCAGTAATTTTGGTTGGTTGTTTGGGTTTTATGGCATATCAACCTTTGTACATTATTTAATGCCAAATACATTTCTATCCAAATAATCAGTTCTATTTCAAACAATTCCGTTTAGCATAAGTACGCAGTTTAAATGTTAGTACACAGTTTAATTGTCAAAAACATTTCTATTTCAAGTTATTCAGTTTAGTCAAACAGTTCTAATTCAAACAATTCAGTTTAGCATAAGTACACAATTTAAATATCAAAACAATTCTATTTCAAGTAATTCAGTTTAGCATAAGCACACAGTTTAGTTCTATTTGACCCATAGATAGGGTCCTATAAGGTGCTACCACTCTGGGCCAGAGTGGAGCTGAAAGCGATGTCAATGAAGGGGTGCTCTGCATTCCCCAAAGCCCCAGCGTCACTGGAAAATCACCATCAGATTGTTTTGTGTCATATCCAGGACACTTGTTTGGTGGGGTGTCTTACCTCTCTACAGAGATGCTGTCGGGGTATTCTACAGCCGAATGGGCAAGTAATTTTTTGAGCTCGCCCCTCGAGACACATATTGTCTATGGGGCTCACTGCATTAATCTGACACAAGGTCAGATTACAACACCGTAGGAAGGGTTTGGTTAAATATCTGTGTATTAACGATTTAGCATAATATAGGCCGTTCTGATGTTTGAGTGCAGAAAAGCGCACAAAAATTATTCATACAGCAGTCGGATGTAGGACTATCAGTCAGTCAGAACCTAATCTGGTTTTAAGTTGACGAGTGTCACAGTTTGTGAATCAAGTTTGTTAACCTTAACACCATAAAAATGCCCCTGTTCAAAAAGAGTTACAACTTTTATGTAATCATTTTCTCTAAAATGTTAAATTGAATTATTAGTATTACACAGCAATACTCGAAACCATTTAACTGTGTGCAAATAAAACTATTTGTGAAAGATAAAATTACTTGAAACTATTTAACTATTGGCTAAATTGAAGAACCAATCTTCCCTGCTATTTACCCATAGATGGAGGGAGAATAGTTGGATTCATGCCTTTTTCAAGAGTAATGTGAAATGCAAACAGTCTCGTAAAGGGTTTGAACTCGGGTCGCTGTGTTCATTTCGAATGATGATAACCATTATGCTACGAGCTCCTCCAAGTAGCAATGGCAGGGGCTACTTCCGCTGGCGTAATGGTTAAAGTGCTGGACTTTGGTTTCGACGTAACTAAGTTTGAACTCCAGTCTGGTTATTACGTCTACTTTCAGACTAATGGGAAAGGCATGAACTGATTTATCCCTCTAGCTATGGGTTAAATAGGACGGCTTTGACATTAAATAACCCATAAAGGTTGATATGCCATTAAGTAAGGAAACCCAACCAAACCAAATCTTATACTACTATTACTAACTGTTCATATATTCTCACTCTATTCAAATCCATCTCATAGTACCACTATTGTTCTGCAAGGACAGATTTAGCATTAAATAACCCATGAAGGTTGATATGTCTTTAAACAAAGAAACCAAACCAAACCAAACCAAACCAAACCAGCCAATGAATAGCGTTAAACCGAAGCAAGGAATAAAACGCTGGCCTCTTGAAAGATTTCCTGCGAACGATTCTCTTTTCTGTTGGAAACGGAGATGATTTGTTTTAAAATAAAGTCAATGAAACACCTTAACAGAATCTAATTAGATAATTGCGTAAATCTGATAAAGACCGGATAATGATATTAATGAAATACAGAGAGAGAGAAAAAAAAAACCTCTCATTCAAGCAGTACCAGTTTAGGGAAAGAGAACGGAAGAGGAATCTATGATAAGCGTGTCACTTTTATTGTTAATAACTGATCATAATCCGAATATAATTTTACAAGAAAAAAAAAAGCAGTTGACTTTAACACCGAAGATAAGATTTCCTTGCCAAAATATCGACAGACGTTCCACGTTTCACGCCTTTTTTTGCTTCTGTTTTCAACATTGTCTGTAAAAGATGTTAAAAATGCCTCCATTCTGGAACGTTCTTCGTTTCTTATTCTTCAGATTATTTAAAATTAAAATTTATTTTTCGGTTTGATTTTTTTTATTCGATTTAGTCGGACCTAATAAGGTGTGGATAACACTAATTCGCCCGGTCGGTGGGGTTTAAAATACGCCGACTGTATTCCCTGAAGAGGGTTAAGTCCCCTGCACCCTGAGTATAGGAATAAACTGCATCTCAAGTTCTGAAGAGTGTGGAGTCACAGCTACTTTGCCATTACACACAGGTCCACTTCAAGTGAGAGTACGTATTAGGTTGGCTTTTATGGCATATCAACCATTGTAGGTTATTTAATGCCAAATCCTCTTTATACATATATATTAAATATATATGATTTGGTTTGGTTGGCTTTTATGGCATATCAACCACTGTAGGTCATTTAATGCTAAATCTTTTTTATAAAGTAAAAATAAAGTTGGCGACCGTAGTCAAGGGTGACCCGAAGGCTCCCTTTTCGATAGCTACTACACCTTGATGTTAGGGAGTGCATTACTTCTTCCCCTGGATTGCTCCTCTTCACCCTTGATATTGCTGAGTGTTAAGCAAGGCGGTATTAAGTAATTATTTTTAAAGTCTTTGGTATGACGCGATCTGGGATTGAACCCAGGTCTGCCGGACCATTGGCGAACACTCTACCCACTATTCCAAACACATTTTGTAGATGGCATTTTATGAGCCTAAGCTCATTTTTTGCACACAGTTAAATGGTTTCACTTATTTCTATAGAATATGAATAATTCTATTTACAATTAATCATTTGTTTGCGCACAGTTAAATATTTTCAAGAATTGCTCTATAATACAATGAATTCAATTAAACATCAGTTTAGCATAAGTCATTCGTTTGCTCTCTGTTTAAATGACTGATTTCATATCACATAGCACTAATACCCTTGGGAAAGGTATGAATCCAATTATTCTTCCTCCAGCTATGGGTAAATAGTAGGGCAGACTAGGTTCTTCAGCCTTGGTGAGGCAACTAGTCTAGGAGAAGGAAAACTCAGAATTCAAACCTGTTAAACTTCGCTTAAAAATTGACCTTGTGTTACATCCTGCCCGAGCGGAGGGGGTTGGTAAATATGATTAATAAAAATCTTAGTAAACAATTATAGTTTCAAGTAACATCTTATCACTAATAATTTATGCATAGTTTTATCGTATCAAGTATCTCCAGAACAAAGTACACTGTTTAAATGTCAAAGAATTCGATTTGACCCATTGATAGGGCCTTATCAGGTGCGACCACTCCGGGCCAGAGAGGACCTGGGAGTAATGAAAAGGTACTCCCCATTCCCTCAAAGTCCAGCATTACTCGGACACTCTTTGCGGGTAGGGTTACCACCCTGCAGAGATGCAGTCTTGTACGAAGTTGGAACGGAGTGGTTTACCAGTTAGAACCGGTGTGGTGCTACTACATATTGGGGTCCCATCTATATGTCTAGCGATGGTTCAACCTATTAGGGTCCCATCTATGTGTCTAGCGATGGTACTACTTTTTAGGGTCTCATCTATATGTCTAGCGATGTTACTACTTTTTAGGGTCTCATCTATATATCTAGCGATGGTACAACCTATTAGGGTCCCATCTATGTGTCTAGCGATGGTACTACTTTTTAGGGTCCCATCTATGTGTCTAGCGATGTTACTACTTTTTAGGGTCTCATCTATATATCTAGCGATGGTACTACATATTAGGGTCCCATCTATATATCTAGCGATGGTACAACCTATTAGGGTCCCATCTATGTGTCTAGCGATGGTACTACTTTTTAGGGTCCCATCTATGTGTCTAGCGATGATACTACTTTTTAGGGTCTCATCTATATGTATAGCGATGGTACTACATATTAGGGTCCCATCTATGTGTCTAGCGATGGTACTACCTATTAGGGTCCCATCTATATATCTAGCGATGGTACTACATATTAGGGTCCCATCTATGTGTCTTGCGATGATACTACTTTTTAGGGTCTCATCTATATGTCTAGCGATGGTACTACCTATTAGGGCCCCATCAATATGTCTAGCGATGATACTACTTTTTAGGGGTCCCATCTATGTGTCTAGCGATGGTACTACCTATTTGGGTCCTATCTATGTGTCTAACGATGTTACAACTTTTTAGGGTCCCATCTATATGTATAGCGATGGTACTACCTATTAGGGTCCTATGTAGGGTCAAGCTATGGTACTTACTATTTAGGTCCCATCTATGAGTCTAACGATGATGCTACCTTTTTGGGTCCCATCTATGTTTCTAGCTATGATACTACTAGATTTTGCGCAAAGAATGAAAAGATTTCATTGTTTGCTAGGTTGGTTGGTTGGTTGGTTAGTTTTTGAGCACATCGATTATTTTTGGTCCATTTAAAGTTGAATTTCTATCCTTTTTTCAAGCAATTATATCGTTTCAATTATTCTTATCAAATACAAATAGTTTGAACATAATTATATAGTTTCAATTAACTATTTATAAAAATCTTGAGTCGGTGCCCGTGGTGTAATGGTTATCATCGTAGGAAATGGACACGGCGACACGAGTTCAAATCCTGGACGAGACTGATTGCATTTCACATAGCTCTAATACCCTTGGGAAAGGTATGAATCCAATTATTCTCCCTCCATCTATGGGTAAATAGTAGGGCAGACTAGGTTCTTCAGCCTTGGTAAGGCAACTAGTCTAGGAGAAGGAAAACTCAGAATTCAAACCTGTTAAACTTCGCTTAAAAATTGACCTTGTGTCATATCCTGCCCGAGCGGAGGGGTTGGTAAATAGGATTAATAAAAATCTTAGTAAACAATTATAGCTTCAAGTAACTAATCTTAACACTAATAACTTGTGCATAGTTTTATCGTATCAAGAATTCCTATGTAATACTAATAATTTGCCAAGTAATCTACTTGACTCATAGATGGGGCCAAAACAGGTACTACCATTTCAGGCCAAAGTGGACCTGGGAGTACTAGCAATGAAGAGGTAATCCACACTCGACTGATCTCCAGAACAAAGCGTTTCACTGTTAGGTGCAGTCTCATATCGGGAACAAAAGTCCATTTTTTAAGGGGAGAGGGGATCTTATCCTTTTTCATGGGATAGGGTCAGTTTATTCTATGCCTCGCTGACAATACTACGTCTTTTTCTTAGACGTATTTTCCTTGCAGTGATAAATTTTAGTGCTTTTCAGCTACTTGAAGAAAAACTGTGTAATCTACTTTGAAAATATAATTCTTTTACGGAACCAATCAATCATTATTAATTGTTTAAAAGTTCTTTCTCTTCATTAAATTACAGCTTGATTGTATTGCAACACCACACACACCATATTTTTTTTTAGATTCGACGATCATTAAGAAAACACAATCAGTATATAATTTATTTATTTATTTCCAATCGACGTTGGTGAAGGTAAATAAAAAAAAAGAAAAAGGAAAAACAAAAAAGCATAAATAAAACTGGATACACGATTGTTGACATTCAGTGATTAATGCAAGAATTACTTATAAAATAGAACTAGTTCTATTCAACCAATAGATTGGACCCTAACAACTACTACCACTCCAGGTTAGAGTGGACCTGGGAGTAATAGCAATAAAAAGATATTCCACATTCTCCTAAGCTTCAGAATTGGAACCTCATCATCAAATGCGCAGAACACTTGTTCTTTTTAACCCATTGATAGGACCCTGATAGATACAACAAATACGTGTCAGAGTGGAACTGGGAGTAATGGCAATCAAGGGATACTCCACATTTTCCCAAGTTCTGGGACTGGAGCCTCACTAAAAATGCAGTGTCGTTTCATATTGCTTGGAGGGGGAGGTCTTATCGCTCTTAAGAGATGCAGTCAACGTATTCTACAGCTCCTGTCGACTGGGCTGAGAGAATCAAGATATATTCTAGCGTGGTCATCGAGAGACTGCTATGTCGGTGAGGGCTATTCGTTGGATTTGAAGTAAACAAACAAACAAAACAAATAAAAAAAAAAACTCGACTTTTAGCGTTGGGATCTTTCACCGTACCGTCTCTGAGACCGTGGAGGCCAGAAGAAATGAACAATGCACATCACGATGTAGTTTCTTTGTTATTCTAAGGCCCTTTGAATCGTAATCTTTGCAAGGTCAAGCGTATCATAAAGGCTGAAGAGGTCAAGCGTATCATATGGGCTGAAAAGCTCATACGCTGAAAAGTTTCTATTTCTGCCATCGAGAACTTTTTTTATCCAATGGAATCTAAACGCTGAAATGCCGATGGAAGAAGTGTGTTGACTGCAAGTGGGGGGGATGTTGAAAAACAAATCTCGTTTGATCACTTTCCATGGAATTATCTTGATTAGACAAAGAATTTTTAAGCCGAGCATCGTACGCTTAATGTAAGTAAATGGATTGAAATTGTTGTGGACCAATAAAGGGCCCGGAAGAATAACACAACTCGGGTTTGCGTGGAACAAAGTATATTAACGAAGTATAATACAACATATGTATAAAGTGTTAGAAGTCAGTCCGACTACCAAGTGTTGTAATTTACGAAGCTCTTTGCTTAGATGTGGCACAAAGCCAAAAGAATAGGGCACCCAATGAGACTCGAACTCACTCGTGTAGATTTGATAGTCAAGCTTACTAACCGTTACACCATCAAAGGTGCCCTCCGACTGCCAAGTGTTGTAATTTACGAAGCTCTTTGCTTCGATGTAGCACAAGGCCGAAAGAATCGGGCACCCAATGAGACTCGAACTCACTCGTGTAGGTTTGCTAGTCAAGCTTGCTAACGGTTACACCATCAAAGGTGCCCTCCGACTGCTAAGTGTTGTAATTTACGAAGCTCTTTGCTTCGATGTGGCACAAGGCCAAAAGAATAGGGCACCCAATGAGACTCGAACTCACTCGTGTAGGTTTGCTAGTCAAGCTTGCTAACGGTTACACCATCAAAGGTGCCCTCCGACTGCTAAGTGTTGTAATTTACGAAGCTCTTTGCTTCGATGTAGCACAAGGCCGAAAGAATAGGGCACCCAATGAGACTCGAACTCACTCGTGTAGGTTTGCTAGTCAAGCTTGCTAACCGTTATACCACCAAAGGTACCCTCCGACTGCCAAGTGTTGAAATTTACGAAGCTCTTTGCTTCGATGTGGCACAAAGCCGAATGAATAGGGCACCTAATGAGACTCGAACTCACTCGTGTAGATTTGCTAGTCAAGCTTGCTAACCGTTACACCACTAAAGGTGCCCTCCGACTGCCAAGTGTTCGCCGGGAATAAATACAGAACCCGGTATTAATAGTCACGCAAGAGTTCATTACCGACCGCAGGTTGGGTACCATAACAGAAATTGAGGAGAAAAGGGATTGTTACTGGTCAGGAATCGAACATATGCCGGGAAAATAGAACTATCATATTTGAAATATAATATGATTGCCAATGATTTTACTGAAGAAATGCACTGAAATTGAGAAAGAAAGGGATTAAAGGGATTGTCCGAGGTCAGGAATCGAATATCATATTTAATATAACCTTATTGCTAATGATTTTACTATAGAGATGTATTGAAAGGGATTGTCAATGGTCAGGAATAGAACATATACCAGGAAAATGGGACTATCATATTTTCAATATAACTTTATAACAAATGATTTTTGCGTGATATTTGAACTCGGATCGCCGTCGTTGTTAAATAACCCACGGAGTTTGATAAGTCATTAAACACAGAAACTAAATGATAGGACCCTATCTATGGGTTAAATAGAACTAACGGCATACTTATGCTAAACTGAATATCTTGAAATAGAATTGTTTTTTGACAATTGAACCGTGCTTACATTTGAACTCCAAGCTTATGCTAAACTGAATTATTTCAAATAGAACTGTTTTTGACATTGAAACTGTATTTACACTAAACTGAATTGTTTAACATAGAACTGTTTTGACATGTAAATGTGTGTAAACAAAATTTGTACTTTTACTAAACTGAAAAAACTGAATTAGAATTGCTTGACTAAACTGAATAGCTCGAAATAGAAATGTTTTTTTTACAATTAAGCTGTACTTACATTTAAACTTCTTGCTTTTGCTTAACTGAATTGTTTTAAATTGAACTATTTTTGACATTGAAACTGTACTTACACTAAACTGAATTGTTATATATAACTGCTTGAATAGTTTGAAATAGAAATGTTTTTGACAATTAAACTGTGTACTTATGCTAAACTGAATTGTTTTGAATAGAACAGATTATTTACTTAAAAACGGATTTGGCCTTAAATAACCTACAAAGGTTGATATGCCATAAAACCCAACCAACCAAACCAACCAAACAGAAACTAAAGCAAATTTATCTAGTTTGATAGACTTGTGAGAAAATGGCTGCCTTTTTTATTCAGTTAACAAAGCAAGGTCAAATTCTCATCAGCCCTGTTTTGGCAAAATATTCCCAGTAGAATTTTGATAGGGAATTAAGATTTTTGTTTCATTTTCAGTGAAATATTCATTTGTTTTTTCATATGTTATTTTGTTCTTCAGAGTCTTTTTGATAAGAATCCAAGTGGCAAATTCTTTTTATTTATCTATTTGGCAGAAAAACTAAACAGAAAAGTCAAATTCATTCAATATCTACTTCAAATAAGTCACAATTAAATTATGATCGAGGAATTGCCAGACCCAATATACATTTCTGACGGCGGTTTATTAGATTAAGAGATTATTATTGAGAAATTTAACCTCTGAGTTAGCAAAAGAAAACGATTTGCTCTGTTTTTTATCTTGGATTTTTTTTAATAATAGTAGGCGTGGCTCAAAAAATTATTAGTGTGTTTGCTTTCTACAACACTGCCGCCATATTTGTTTATACATTTTAGATTAAACTTTGTCATTCATACAATCTAATATTTCCACACACACACACATATATATTGGGTTGCGTTAAAGGTTTTCCCATGTTAAATCATCAATTTAATACAACTCTGATCCTTGCTAAATTGTTCATTCTTTATTTTCATCTAAACATTAATTATTTAGTTGTCTAAATATGGAGGATGAAACAATTTTCTTCCAACCGAGAACTCTTAAGGCATTTGAGCTGCGTGAGGACGGACATTATCGTGATGGAGGATAACTCCCTTTCTATCTAAATTTCTCAGACGAAGCTGGATGAGTTTTATCATTAAGGGTTTTTGGACTGTTGTCTTCATCTTTATTGTTATTTCCACAACGTTTCGGCCGATATGTCCTCCGGCCTTCTTCAGGTGTTTGTCGAACTCGGGAACCTTCACGGAACTTCGAACTACGTCCTTTATTGAATTCATGGGGGTCGCTTGTTCTGATTCTGTTAGCCATAACCGGGTACTGTATTGTTACTCGTCTGCCATCAGGATTGAACCAGCAACCTCCAGATGATTGTCTCCTTAGAAGCTTAGGGAACCAACGCCTCTAACCGTTACTCTATGTGTCCTGCTGGATAGTTCAGAAAGAATTTTTGGGACTTAAAAACTTAATGTTCTTACTTGTCTCTTCTTTGTATATTTTACCACAACTGCAAAGGATGGAGTAAACAGAGTTCTTGATCATGTTGAATTCCGTTGGTGGCTTGACTCGAAAGAGATATCTCCGGAGAGTTAAACCATTTGTGAATACTGTCCTGATGTCATATGGACTACATATATTTTGGGTCCTTTCGGCTAGTCCTTTGACATAAGGCAAACATACTGTGGTGAGTTTACGGCTATTGTCTTCCATCCTTCTATCTAGGTTTCTTGGAGCCGATGTTATGCGCTCTGGGTAGTTGTTACGATGGAGGTTGTGTCTCAGACTAATCATTTCTTCTTGATATGCATCAGTATCGCTATTAATTGTTTTTGCTCGATGTTGTAAGCAACGGACTATTCCTTTCTTTACCGTATATTGATGATGGGAGTTGAAATTAAGGTACTGTCCAGTGAACAACAAAACAGTAACAATACAGGAATACTTAACACTTGTACGCGGTTATGGCTAACGGAATCAGAACAGGCGACCCTCGTGGACGTAATTCGAAGTTCTGTGAAGGTTCTCGAATTCGACAAACACTTGAAGAAGGCCGGAGGACATATCGGTCGAAACGTTGTGGAAATAACAATAAAGATGAAGACAATAGTCCGAAAACCCTTAATGATAGAAAATCATTTTTTTTTCTATTATGACAAGTTTTAAAACTTCACTAGCTTAGACATGCATAGAAAGTGATTATTTTCCTTGCTTATTATTATCAAACCTCTTTTTACCATTTTTATATCTTCAGGTACAATGGTTTTCTCTTGTGTCTACAACATTCTTTTAATGATAATTTCCAGTTTTCTTATCTTTTAGGAAAACATCAATTGATGAATGATGGCAATTCAATTTCTTTGCAATATCTTAAGAAAAACTGTAAAGGGAACTTTGTTTGATAAAAATGAATTGTTCATTCTTCATTTCATATCTTTGAGAAAAAATACCAATTTGAGCCATTTTATGCAGTCCATGGAAAAAAAGGACTAAGTGTAAAAGCAGGGGATAAATGAATTAATAATGGAGAAGGACCTGGAACTATCAATGAATGTGTGGCACAAAACTTGTTCAGATGTTCCAAGGAAGGTGACACCAGCCTCAAAGAAAAACTGGAGTCAGGTAGACCTTCTGCTGTGGAAGATGAGGTATTACTTGAAATGGTTTAACAACAGGCAAGGGCAAGCACTCGTACGTTGTCAGCAGAAATTCTTCCTTCACAAAGCACCATCAATCGACACTTCCATACACTTGGCCAGGTGAATAGATGCTGAAATACTTGATATATGAAATACCTAGAAATGCGAAAAAACTTTTGACTCAAACTTGTACATATATATATATATATATATATATATATATAGGTATATGTGTTGGAGGTATAATGTTTACCGTCGTAGGAAATGGACACAGTGACATAAGTTCAAATCCTTGTGGAGGCTGGGTATATTTCACATTGAACTAATACCCTTTGGAGAGGTAGGAATCCAATTATTCTCCCTAAAGCTATGGGCAGGGCAGACTGGGTTCTTATACCTTGGTATGACAACCGGTATAGGAGAAAAAAAAATCTGAATTCAAACCTGTTAAACTCCGCTTAAAATTGACCTTGTGACTTATCCAGTTCATGCAGATATATATATATATATATATATATGTATAAGCGAATCAAAATAGGAATTTAAAGCAGAGATTTATCACTTCAATCACTTTCACGTTTTCACGATCATCAGGCGAGAAAAAGCTTATTATTTGCGAATGTGCGTATATATGCATGCACTGGTTATTACAATCACTTCGTCCACATTTCTGCATTGCGTGGTCCGAATATATATATATATATATATATATATATATATATATATATATATATATATATATATATATATATATATATATATATATATATATATATATATATATATATATATATATATATATATATATATATATATATATATATATATATATATATATATATATATATATATATATATATATATATATATATATATATATATATATATATAAAACGTCGTTTCCCTCTCATTGGCCCAGTGGGTAGAGTGTTCGCCAATAGTCCGGGAGACCTGGGTTCAATCGAAGGTCGCGTCATACCAAAGACTTTAAAAATGGTACTTGATACCTCCTTGCTTAACACTCATCAATATAAGGTATGTATCAAGGGTAAAGGTGGAGAAATCCAGGGAAAAGAGTTGTGCCCTCCCCTACATCTCGGTGTAGTAGCTATTGAAAAGGGAGCCTACTGGTTACCCTCGACTAAAGTCGCCAACGTCACTTTTTACTTATTTTCCCTATATATATATATATATAGAGAGAGAGAGAGATTTTACTGTGGTCATCACTATGTATGTATATCACGCACACATACGCACACACATATATACGAGGGGCATACGACTTTTTTCGTATGGACATTTAAAATTGTCGTTGACTCTTGAAAATTCAGTAGGTTATTGCTATACAATCTAAGAGATGACTGACCAATTTTTATGATTTCAGCTTTAGCAGCAATTGGAATACACCCTACTAAAGCCTGATTGTCACAGCTGGTGAATTTCAAAAATGCAATCTGGACGTCAGGACACTTTAGAAAAACGATATGCAATAAAATTCTGTTTTACACTTGGAAAAAATACCACGGAAATGGAATGCTTCAGACTGCTTTTCGACCATCTTGCATGAATCGAGCATCAATTTTTGAGTGGCATAAGAGATTCAAGGAAGGCAGGGAGTGTGTGAGGGATGGTGATAGGTGTGGGAGGAGTAAGGAAGTCAATACACCACAGTTAATTGGCCAAAGGGTTAGGGTTAGGGTTACTATGTTGAGGTTTTAAGGGAGTTCAGGAAGAGCTTCCTTGGGTAGAGGCCAGCACTCTTCAAATCGTGTCAGTGGCATTTCCACTAGGACAATGCACCAGTCCACAACTCCATCCTTGTCACAGACTATTTGTGCATGATGGGCATCAAGAAATTTCCTCACTCTCCTCATATTCCAGACCTTGCTCCCTGTGACTTTTGCTTATTTCCTAAGCTCAGAGACTGTCGTTATGAGGCAATTGAGGAGATGAAAGAGGCTGTAACGAAGGTGATTGACACGCTCACACAAGAGGACTTCGATGGGGCCTTCCAGAAGTTATTGGAACAGTACAACAAGTGCATTGCAGCCGGAGGAGATTACTTCGAAGGGGACTAGAGTTTCCTGTGTGTACTATCAATAAAAGTGCCCATACGAAAAAAGTCAGGAAACTTATTTAATGATCCTCATATATATATATATATATATATATTGATAGCCAGGAAAACATGTAGGCCTTTGTAAGGTGTGGGCATGTTTATTATTTTAAAAAAAAATTATATATTTTTTTGAACGACCGGTTTCGTCTGGCTCTTGTTAAGATCTTAACGCCAGAAAAATATTTAAAATGGGCAATGTAAATGGAAAAAAGTAGAGGAATGGAGAAAAGGGAAGGAAAAAAAAAAACACGAAGGGGGGGGGGTTGTAGTAGCAATGACCTGATGGCTAGAGACTAATTACATTTAATCTCCAAAAAACAATCCCTCTGTTTACAGAGGGATGGTTGAAGGGATCGAACGTAAAAAGTCTCTAACACTTTGAGATGAAAAAGCGAATGTGACCAACTCAGAATACTGAATCGGTCAACATTGAAGTCTGCAACACATTCCCTATTATTTA